>JAIGNY010000581.1:1400000-1412500 GCA_020152595.1 Chiridota heheva | reverse complement strand
GATATGGTTATTGAAGAACGAGTCCAGTCCCACAATGCAACGTTTATTCACTAGAGATCACGGCCAAATTTCGACGGTTCATGACAGACTTTTCGCGTGATCCGATACCGAATGGGGCTCTTTCGAATTCTTGTAGGTAAAACTTATGCGTCTTCTGAACCAACTTCCATACTAAACTGAGATTGATCTGGGGAGAGAAGGGTTACATGTAAAGGAAAGGTATTGTCCAATAGATATATTCAGAAGTGAACGCCGCCGTGATTGTAACGTCACTTCCGGTTTCCACTTTTCCATATCGATTGCGAGAAATCTGTGATGCTATCGATATGTTCTATCGGGCGGATGTGTGATCGATAGAATCGCATATTTCTCGCGATCAATAAAGAAAATTGAAAACCGGAAGTGACGTAAACAGTACGGTGACGTTCCCTTCTGCATGTATTTATGGGACGATACCTTTCCTTTAAACATAAATAAAAACTTATCTTTTGGAAAAAATGTCGATCATGTAAATTGTAAATTCAAGCATCACTAATGCATCGATTTGAATGCGAAAATGGTGTGAGACTGGACAAGCATGGGCCTTATTTGTTAACCGCAACTTTATGAGTGTTGGAATAATAAGTTTCCACGGGTGTAGCTAGCAGGGGCCCATCTATAGTTCTAGGGGCACAAATTTCGATTTTTGCTCCGGGCCCGGGAGATCATATTCTGACATTGTTGCGTCACTGGTAGCTGGACATTCTACTGTGTGGCGTATGGAGTGGGGCGGGGGAAGGAAGGGGGTGGGAGAAAGCAGCATATGGATGGATGCAATTTTGTTTTAAAAGGGGCATCTATCAATTCAGTCAGGCCCTAATATATCTTTGTTTGACAATGTAGATTGATTGGTTTTCAAAGTGTTGGGAAAATGGAGGAACCTCTCATCATCAGCGTTGGTGCCGAATAACCATTTCCCCACACGATAATGCTTTGTCCCACCCCATCAAGAAATACGTGCATGACTAAAGTTTGTTTGGTTTATGTTGCTGATATAAGTGGCAAAGACGCCCCTTCCCTGGCGCCGCCACTGGACCTCATCCACCTGTACTCATGCACTGTGTATTGTGTGGTCATACTTACCCTGAAATAACCACTGAACGGGTTATCGAGGTCGGAAATGATGTAGCACAACACGGTGATTGAGAATACTGTGATGACGCACATGATCAGATCCATCCAATAGGACCCCGCCTGTACAAGTACGTAGAGATAATTTATGCTTACTCACTGCTAAAACGTATATTACAAATTCTTATATTCATTCAAAATATTACAAAAATATTGCATTCTGAACAGTAATTAATACTGTGCCTTAAGGCAATGTGGAAAACTTACGTGTCAGTCAATTGTGTGATCTTTTAGTAGCCCAGAAGATGTTGGGAAGTGTGGGGACACACTAGGTACAAAAATGAGTAATGAAAGTATAGAAGGGGGGGGGGGCAGCATGCCCAACAAAATAAAAAACAATCTGCTTCCCGGATCCCTGATTCCCGGGTTCCTGCCTCCCGAGCCCCTGCTGCCCATGTCCCTACCACTCGGGGTCCCCACCGCCCAGGTCCCTACTTGATTCTGACTGCATATTTTCAGCCTTTTATCACAATATGAAACAATAATCTGTTAATATACAACAGAGCGCTAATATGTTGTGTTGAGATCATAATTGTGTGCCTTATACACTGTTAATGTCACACTATATAAATCAAAGTTTAAATCATAATCACTCTAATACAGACCCAACGAGAGGGGCAGGAGACCGGGTGATCGAAAGGGTCCTGGATGCCTAAAGGGACACGAGCGTTCAAAATGGGCCCCGTTAAAACTAAGAATTAAAAAAAGGCAAACTGCTTGGAAAGCAACCAAAATTGCCAATGTAGACCAATTATCCACATATTGGACTCTTGGGGTTGGCATCAGGATTTTAGGACGGGCAGATGGGAGTCTAGCTTTATCGACAGGTGCTAAAATTCCTATAAAAAACGTTACGTTAGCCTACATACAAAAATTTCCTATCACCTGATCACTCCCCGACAAATTAGACCACTCCCCCTCCTCATGGTGGGCTAAATGTCCCGGCGAATGATATGGCCCCTGGCATCGCTGACTCAACCCTGCTCGTTAACAGTGTGTAACTTCACTGATACTTACGTCAACCAACATGATTCCGAAAAAGGAAAAGAAACCGAGAACTTCCAGAAATATCCACTGCAAGGCATGGATGCGGAACGACATTGCCATCCTGCGCTCGCTGGACAAGGTCACCATCGACTGCATGTTCTCGATTATCTTGCTCTGATCGATTGAAAAGAAAGTAATATGATCGATGGCGGCGCCAAGATTTTGATGCCGGGTGAGAGCAAGGAAGTTTTGTCTCACGGTGAGGGGAGGGGGTGCAAATAGGCATTCATGTATTCTCTGTATAATATTTTATGGTGGGGAAAAGCAATCTCGTGGGAGAAATGTCTCTTTTCCCTTGTCCCCCCCCCTTCCCCACCGTAGCGCCGCCACTAAATATGCCACATTTATTGCTAGATATTTATGATAACATATAAGAATGATACATGCACAAACGAAAGGAGACATAGATGAGCCCCACCCTCAACACCGCACCCAAAGACAAAAAGAATGGATGCATTTGGGCTAAAATACAGTTTGTATTTTGCACTGACCACATGCCCTGTGAAGAGCAAAGGAAAAACAAAATAAAAGCATCCTTTTAAGTAGTGACGTATGTTAAAGGTAGGGGGGGGGGGATTCCTCTGTCCGGAAATTTCCAAAAAGTGCGATAGTTTGCACAATAGACTGATAGAAATTCAGTATTGTGGATTGTTTTGGTAGTCTGATGAAACGATTGGTCTTAGTTGAATATACCAACCATCTTGAAAAAAAAGGAGCTTTTTAAGATAGAAATTTTCAATTTATCCATCAAAATATCCGAAATTTCAATAGACTGATAGAAATTTAGTATTGTGGATTGTTTTGGTAGTCTGATGAAACGATTGGTCTTAAAGAGTTCAGTTGAATACCAATCATCTTGGAAAAAAAAAAAAAGAGCCGAATTTTTAAAGTTAAGTCTATTTAAAGTTAGCAAATTTCCGAATATATCCATCAATATATCCGAAATTTCTGAAGATTTTCCTCAAAATAACCAAAAATTTTCTTCAAAATATCCGACTTTTTCTTCATATTTTTTTCATCGCCTTCCGTTTTTCTCTTTAAAATTTGGTATCTGAGGGGGGAGAAGGCTGGCTGGGGATAGCTTGATTCGGATGTTGTAATGGTTTTGTCCGCCCCCCCCCTCCCACCTTTTCCCCTTTTCCCCTCTCCCCCTGCAAAAAAGTCTAGCTAATCACTGGTTTCAAAAAATAAAAATATTTTTGCCTATATTCACATCTTCATGTTGAAAATACACGTACCAAAATGTAATGAAATTAGAAAGAAAAAAAAATTAAAATATTTTGTATGGTCAAAACTATATTCACATCTTCAAGATGGCTCATGTTGACAATGCACGTACCAAAATGTAATGAAATAAGTGACATTTTCGTAAAGATGAAAAATCATCAATTGTCCCAAAAAGCAAGTTAAAAGTTTTGAAATGGTATGATAATTAGCCAAAATTTCTCAAATATTTGGACAAAACTTGATATAATGTTGCAAAAAAAAGTCCGAGAGCATGTCTATTAATAGGAACGTGTATCACACACGAAAATATCATATTCACGCAGCCGGATTGTTCAGATGTTACGTTAATATTTTATGATTTTAATTTTATTTGAAATATTAAGTGTGAAACACAAAGACATTATTAAAAAAACATTTGATTTTCAAAATGAAAAAATAAAAGCCTACTTGTAATGTCTATTTTTCCGAAAACGGTGTGGTAAACATATAAAAAGGGAGTGAATAATATTTAGCCACAACAGTAATGAAGGTATTTTCATGAGTTTTAATTTTCCCCTAGCAAAGATATTTTTCCTAGACGTATTTAAAATTTGAAATATGTAACATTACATAAGGCTTTAACGTTAAGATAGCAAAGGAACAAGGGAAATATCACAAATTGGCGGCTTTCAATTCCTGTTGTAGGAACATCTGGGTTCTTATTAGGCAATGCTCATGGACTAATTATGCTACTTGGCCTATGGGAGAAATAATTTCTTTATCAGCGATATATCATATCACCATTGGCCAGACTCTCGTTAGCTTCAATAATGCTGACGCAACTTGGCTATACACAGTAATGTCTGGGGAAGCAACTGAACTTGCCGTACTTCTTCAGTGCCCTGTAACAATTATATTGCCCATAGGTGCAGGAACCAGGGGCCAGGGAGACACATGCCCCCCCTCCCTCCACTCACTTTTCCGAAAATTGCCAAAAGTGCCTCTTTTGAAAATAGAAAGTGCTACTCAAATACTGTCAAAGGTGCAAGAACTGGTAGCATGCACGCACACTTAAAAACAAAATATTACAAAAGTTCCCCTTTCAAAATGAAAAGCATCTTAATTATTGACCTAATAGTAAAAAACGGGGCACTTTCCCTGACTTTTCAGTCAGAAAATGCCCCTCAATCACCAAAGATTTTTCTTTTAGAAAAGTTATGGACAATACTTTATACAGCAGTACGGGGGACTATGTATATGACTTGGCACTTGGGAAGTGTCCTCTAAGAGGTAGTGACCACCACTTTTTGAAAGCTTTCTACACCCCTAATATTGCCCTAACATGGAAAACATCAACATGCATTGAATATGTTTAAAATTACCACAAAATTAATATTAAGATCATATATGCATAGTAAAAAGAATGTTTATTTCCCCCAATTAAAAAGTTTCCCTCAACTGCCCAATAAAATACAATTATACAACCGCCATAGTACATGGGACTAATCCACCCGTTACCACTCGACCGTTTAATACGCCCCTGTTTCTAAGCAGAATGACTTCATACCGTGAGCACTGCGTCTGTGTCCGTTGCATAGGTGGCCTTATTGTTCATAGTTGTAATGATCTGTAAAGGAATGAGAAAAAAATGATTTGCCTCCCCCATTCATACGCTTAATTGTATGGAACGCCGTTTCAACAGTTATTCAAAGAATATCGAAAATTTTACCAAAAATAAAGATCAACGTATCCAAAATATTGGATCTCTACAAGATTAACGTTAAGCCCGTCCTTCTGTGTGGTCCAGAGTGCTGGAAAGTCACCAAGAAAGACATGGGCCATATAGAAGCTTTCCATAATGGGTACCTCAGAAGAATCTCAAACATATTTTGGCCCAACAAAATATCCAACAATGACTTGTACCAGAAAACAGGCTGCCCACAGCATTGTACTGAAGTAAAAAAAAACGCAGACTCAGATGACTAGGGCATGTACTGAGGATGGGACAAGATCGAATCCCAAAGTAGCCCTGGGGTGGACTTCAGTGGGCAAAAGGAAAAAAGGTAGACCAAAAAACACCTGGCGAAGAACTGTTGTTGGGGAACTGAAGGAGATTGGCCTTTCTTAGGGAGAAGCACAGGCTGATGCCCAGGACTGGACCAGATGGCGAGGTATTGTTGCGGCCTTATGTTCCACAGGAATCAAGCGGATAAGTAAGTCAGTGCTCCAAAATATTTCTAAAACATTGAAAAATATAAAAATATTGTGAAAAAACGAGAAAAGTTTACATAAATTTTATTACTTTATTTAAAAAAACCTGTGTTGAAAATGGAATCAATCAAATAATCATGGTCGTGCATTAACGGGATTTAATGCACGGGCCATAACGATGCACTCCATAGAAATTGTATAATACGGATATAATGATTCATCTAGTTCTCTATGTAATAATGAAGGAGTTGGAGCGCGCGGGTCAAGAAAGACAAATATTTTCGTGAAAATTTGTTAAGTAAGATACGAACTGAGTTCCACACTTTAAACATGTGGATACATGAATGGAAAATATTGACAAGGATGATGATTATGAGGATAATGGTGACTACAATGGCAATTGTAGATAAATCTGTTGCTGCTGCTGCTGCTGTTGCTGCTGCTGCTGCTGCTGCTGCTGCTGCTGCTGCTGCTGCTGCTGCTGCTGATGATGATGATGATGATGATGATGATGATGATGATGATGATGATGATGATGATGATGATGATGATGATGATGATGATGATGATTATCCTCATCGTCTCCTCCTCCTCCTCCTCCTCCTCTCCTCATCCTCATCCTCATCCTCATCATCATCCTCATCCTCATCCTCATCATCATCATCATCATCATCATCATCATCATCATCATCATCATCATCATCATCATCATCATCATCATCATCATCATCATCATCATCATCATATGACGATGGTGATGATGATGACGACGACGATGGTGATTATAATGATGCCGACTACGACGACTACGATAACGATGAAGGTGATGACTTTGTGGCAAAAAACTTTAAAATGCTTACATCCCAAATTTGATAGGCTGAATACTCTGATAGCTGTTCATCTTCTTGTTTGTCGGGGTCAAGGACCGTGGCCGTTATTTCTCGAATGATGCACACAGCTGCTTGCTTCAGGGTAAGGTAGATCTGTAAGAAAATCACTGTGATTCATAATCTTCGATAACACAAGAAAAAAAAAGATAATTATAATAAACAATGATGATGATGACAATAATAACCAGAATAACAGTAATAATAAAATAAGAAACAATTTCCGAGTAAATACTCAGGAAGTAACCACCCTTTCGGATTATGAAGAGGGGGAGGGGGGCGCCGAGGGAAATATCTGGACCTTTTAGCTAATTTTATGGGACTGTTTACCATTTTACCATTACCATTTTACTTCTTAGAGGGTTGTACGACCGACCCTGTTGACTCCTGACTACGCACATGGATACTATGTATGCCAATGGGTGAGTGATGGGTAGGAGGAGGAGAGGGAGGAGAAAGGGGGTTAACCACATCCATGCCTATCGTTGCGCCTCTGTTGGCAGAGGGTAAACAAAGGCAAAGGAAGTATAATTTTCCATCATGTAATTAATTCTAGATCTATCTTAATCAAGTCAATGTGTTCCTAGCTAATTAAAATCAACCAAGGCTCTTATAAAGGGAAAATGCCATTTGTTTGTTGAGACCTCCGTGGCCGGGCGGTAAAGGTTTCGGCTTTTCAATCTAGCGTCCCAGGTTTGATCCCCGGTGGGTCTCGAATTAGTTCCCCAAAATTGGAACTGCTGGGACGGTATAAACCATGTTAAACCTAATCTTGATGTTATTTGCATACCTGTTGTCGCTGTTGCACGGAAAAGGATTTCATGGTCGCGACCATTACCATAATTTGCTCCAATATGCCAACTTCATGAGATACGTTTGCAAGGATTTTGTGCTGTTTCTCCAAGACAGACTGGAACGTGAATCCAAAGGTGACCCTGAATAAAGATAATATGAATATTCATGCTTTGTAAATTTAAAAGATCCATAGGTCCCCTTTCCACGTATTTTTCTTCCTATAAAATGATATTCATCACGATCTAGTAATGTCTCATTCGCAGGACCTAAAGCCAATATAAAACCCTGGTATGCATACAAGGGCATTGGCCTGCAGGGACCCGATGCCGCAAAACTCTCCCTTCGCGCTTGATGTGTTGCATACGGCATTTACTGTATTAACATTTCCCCCCACCAAATATGGACAAGCTCTATGGCCCTGGAATTGGGCGTTGACTTCCCAAGGTATGGAACGTATCCCTGAGCCCACCCGCTCCCCCTTCGCCACCTCTGACAATACACACTGATAAAAGCTGTGAATACTTTTGTTTCTTTTTAATTTTTCTTTGTGAGGGTGAAAATTGGACTAATGAAAACTGGGCACTTTTTGGTAGAGAGTTGGTAAAGTTTTTGATAGTAGTTACCTCCCCCCCCCCACCCCCTTCCCCCAATAAAACTTTTAAAATAATTAAACAAAATACAAAAAGTGGGTTCCCCTAATCACAAAATATGCTAAGATAGATAAAAAAGTCACCGTACTAAATAGATATATTCAGAAAAAGTGACCCCACCCCCTCCCTACACACACACACACACACACCCACCCTCAAATCTCGACTGTGATTATAAAAGTATATGCGAAAATATGTGAAACATGATAACGTGAAAAATAGCTAATGTACTCACGCATAAACAAGACCGGCCGGTGCAAGGAAACATGCTGAAAAGAACCAAAACAAGTTTATTTAGCGGGTTTATAGTTCATGAACGTTGAATTCTATCAGTCTTTTGGTTCTATATGTAGCGGTCATAATGACCCTGCTTCTTCATGACGTCAAAAGTTTGCAAAAATTGTTGGGCGGATAGACTGTCTTGACGTTCAAAATTCATCGTTTGTACATAATCGGAAAAAAACAAAAATACCGGCTGGCATATGTAGCTAAATGTTGGCATTATGTTCAGTTGGCATACTAATGTTGAACGAACGCTGGCGTCAAGGATACAAAGCGCATTACAACAATAACATGTACAAATTAACAAAGTACAGTCAACAGAATGGTGTATGAGCAAGCAATTGTTCAGAGAGTTTGAAAATAAGAATGTCAGATTCAAAGACAGAGAAGAAGTACAGGCCATTGGAAGAGCCGCGTTGGATGATTTAGTGTAAAGTGCTGCAATCTATAGTGGGGCTACGTCATCGCCGCTATGAGCACCAACCTTCAAAAGATGTGCCAACGATGGTCCAACGTGAATTCCAACGCCTTTCAAACCTTGGCTCAACGTAACTGTTTCTACCTGGATTTTGATTAAATGGTACAACTTGCTTTAACGGTCTACATGTCTATGCAGGGAGCTGATACTTTGTCAAAGTAACAGCTCCCTGGTCTATGGGACATGTAGCAAGTACTATTAAAATCTGGGCAGATCAGTTTTTAGATTTTGAAAAAGGCACTTTTAAATTTTGAATTATGGTAATTTAAACAGTTTTTTCTAATTCATGCAAAATTTGTGATGGATGTATGACTGACTAAGCAGAGAGCTAACAATTGTTATGTATTTTTTTTTATATAAATGATATTTCTTTCCTAAATCTTGGTCAATGAAAATCATGCATTTATCTGTTTATTCCTGATATGATTATATTGGGGGCATGGCAAAATCTCAAAAACATTTCGTCAGAATTTGCTGCACCACTTCAGAGAAATATGATTCATTAGTTGTTCTGCTCCTTAAAGTTTCAAACAGTCAGACCCGACCTGATAAATAACCAGGTCGGGTCAGATTTTTCCTCTTTAATTTTCTTTATTCTGAAAACCTTAGTTGTTGTGGAAGTTAGTGCTGAATATCATATCAGCAATGGATGAAGTCCTTATTATGTGGTTATTTTAATTAAGATAAAGTGGTCTCACTATTTGCTACAGTAAGTTTGTGGCTATGCTTTGCTGGAACAAATTTTTAAGGAGAAGGACAAGTCATGTGATATTTTTAAAAACAAAGGAAAATGCCAAGGTCGCTCTGTTATACATCACACCATGCAAATTGGTACCAGAGATTTAACACAAAAAAGCTGTAAAATGGTCCATGAATGTTTGATGGTTTTGAATAGATTCTAAAGCCAATAACTTGTTGTCTCTACACGTCCACATATCTCCTGCTCTTAAAATTTAAACTTTCATAAACCGAATCATATAATTGTTGTATAAAATCGGCATTTTTGATCAACATTAATAATTGGAGAACAAAACTAATGTAAGCTCGTAGATAATGCTTTGTTCTAGAATTCCGAGAAACAAATAAAAGAAAGGAATGATTAACGGATCCTTAGCATAAAGATTTCTCTCAGATGCAGTGGTGGCGATTTTGTTAACATTAGAGGGGAGGGGGAAAACCCAGACTTCATTGTTTTAGGAGGACATAAAAGCATATTCATCTCTCAACAAAATTATTGGGGGACATGTCACCGTCCCCCTCCCAAGGAATCGCTGTCTATGTTCGGATGCATAGCTGGGCTGCTTTTATGGAGTCTTATTTGGCTTAGCCTACATTTCAAACAAGTAGTATCTCTATGGTAAAACATACATTTTCTGATGACGTTCAGATCGTTATTTTGCATGCGTAGGTTATTTTGCATGCGTAGGTTATTTTGCATGCGTAGGTTATTTTGCATGCGTAGGTTATTTTTGCATGCGTAGGTTATTTTGCATGCGTAGGTTATTTTGCATGCGTAGGTTATTTTGCATGCGTAGGTTATTTGCATGCGTAGGTTATTTTGCATGCGTAGGTTATTTGCATGCGTAGGTCATTTTGCATGCGTAGGTTACTTTTGCATGCGTAGGTTATTTTGCATGCGTAGGTTATTTTGCATGCGTAGGTTATTTTGCATGCATAGGTTATTTTGCATGCGTAGGTTATTTTGCATGCGTAGGTTATTTTGCATGCGTAGGTTATTTTGCATGCGTAGGTTATTTTGCATGCGTAGGTTATTTTGCATGCGTAGGTTATTTTGCATGCGTCGGACTTTTTTCTCCCCCAGAATCGTGATAATTTTTGATTTTCTCCAGTACATTTAAACCCTTTCAGATTCGCCATCTGTCGATCCCTTGGGGTTTTTTGTCTCGGTAATATTTAACTTTATTTGGGCTAATTTGGCTCACTTAGATTTTCTCAAACTGATCTGACTTTAAGCGCCCGGGACAATCTACGAGATTGCGTATAGGCTTATCATTATCGTCGATAATCATCAGTTACAGGTTGTAAATGTATGTATACTCATGCGTATAGGCTTACCAATATCATCATCACACTGATGTGTATATACTTACCAATAGCGTCATTGATATTCTTAGAATCACCGTTCCACAGGTAGTCAATGATGAGGCCCTTGGAGAGAAGAACAAACGGACTTATCGCCAGGGACGCGAGGGCAGGGGATACGATCTTTAGCAGAGAGGTGGGATTGTTGTACAAGCGCTCAAGGTCTCCGATGGATTGGAAATCCATCCGATTCATAACTATAAGGGAAATAATGAAATGAAACCATCTTTGAATTGCCTTGAAAAACGCCATATGATATAAAATAAGATGATACACTTGGACTGTAAGCTTAGTTTTGATCTGTACATATGGCAGTCCGTGAGATATATACTCTCGATCACGGGTTTTATTTCTGAAATAGCAGGAAGGTAAAACCTTGTAACAACAATTACACATTAGCCGTAAGAAACAATAAAAAATATTTGAGAAATGTAATAGAATAATATTTTTTGAGTACCAGTTTTGAGTACTATTTTCCAGTTATAATTGCCTAATTAATGATATTGATATTTCGGAGGATATCCATTTTCCGCCAAAATTAGTCGCCTACATACTAACATAATCTCAATTTTTCTTCAATATCTAAAATCAGGACAGGTAGATTTAAAAAAGGGTCTGGCTAATTGATGAGAATAATATATGGCAACTGAATTAGGATAAATTCTATGATTCACAAAATTTCATAATTTCATAATTGTTTTTAAATTCTAAAATCATTTACCCTAAGATATTAATGGATTAGTTTAGTGGTCAAGCAAGTCCATCTTATATGAAAGAGGATTTCAAAGAAACAAAATGGCGAAGAAAGAGTTGAAATTTTTAATCCATTTTGTCCGTAAAGGAGATATTTAAGTGTAAAGCTGTTTTATCGGTGTAGAAATGACTGGTGTAGTAAGGCTACTATATGGAAAGTTAGCGTCATCATCCTGACATTCTTAACAATTGTTCATGTATTTGAAAAAAGTTTATTAATTTTTCAATATCTAAAATATTTTTCCTCGAACTTTTTTTAGGTGATAAATTGTAATTACCCTTCATACTGTCCTAGATTAAGTTTTACTACCTTTTTGACATATCCCATGGCTTTTAAGCAACAAAATCGCAGGTCACAATATGATAGAATACATAAAGACTTTGATGAATCTGAGGCTATGACATCACAACTAGTCTGATTTCAGTCGTTTCTACGTAAATGACACCAAACTTTAAACTTACATATATCTCCTTAACGGAATAAGATTTTTTGAATGCTTTTTTCACCATTTTGTTTCTTTTAAAGTCCTCTTTCTTATAAGATGAGACTAACTTGACCTCTGAACTAATCCTTCAACAGTTTGTTTAGGCTTGCATTGCAAAATGAGAAATAATCCTTAATGGCGCCCTCCATAGCTTGAAGGGAAAAAAACAAACATATCGAGAGTATGCTGAACCCTGAATCGTGAGTATCTCCTGGACTGTACATGTAGTTCCATTACTTAGGGGTCCAAACTGTGACACTTTATGGCAAACATATAAAATGTTTGAAATTTAAACTGTGATAATCTTCCTTGTTTTTTTTAATTATTATTTTCATTTTTCATCATAGATATTCATATCTAATTGTTTTTTAAAACATTTTGTTTTATGCAAAATGTCCGCACGTAAACAAGTGTGCCAACACCAACACGAATA
>JAIGNY010000581.1:1280000-1390000 GCA_020152595.1 Chiridota heheva | reverse complement strand
AACAAAAGAAGACACGCATATCTCTGCTCAATTCACTTGATTGGTGCCAAGTCACATCCGGCAGAAGACGTCTTTTTCTGGGGTGAAAACAAACCCTAGCGCGATAGACGTGGGCAAGTCCGTATGCGTTTACTGTGTGCGGTGCGTAAGACATGTACACAACACAGCTGATTGCTTTGTTTTCACACCAGTGCGGGGTGAATGCGCGCGGTTGCTATGCTGTCTGATGACTTCAGGTCGCATTTTCATCCAAGTGAATATATACGTTTCAAAAGCAGGGCGCTTGATCTTGCAACAACGCTTAGTGCGCACTGGTCCCAACGCATTTGTCTCAGTATACGCGTTATTTGTGTGTATGTGATCTTTGGTCTCCGGTCGCGGAAATAGGACAAATGCGCATTTTGTCCTACTGATAGTTTCGTCGACTATCCCTTTTCTGGTGATTGGATAATGACCCATACCGTGCGTGTGTTAATTCACATGACGTCACACGCTCCGTGCCGTCCACATCTAATTTTTGGCGGATGCTTTATCTTGTCTCTGGCTCCTGAGATCTTTTATTAAAAAGAGTAAAACCATTGTTAAAAGGTCCAGAAAATATGCTATTAAGGTCCAAATATTTCCCTCTTCGACCCCCTCCCCCCTCCCCCTCCCCACCCCTTTAATTATATAGGCTGGCTACACCCTTGACATGGGTGTAAACAACGGTGGAGTTGACAGGTTCTTTTCAGTGAAATATGCTAAAAGGTCCAAATATTTCCCTTGGTGACCTCCCCCTACCAACCCAAAAGGCTGGCTACACCCCTAATAACGGATCGGTGACTAGGAAGAGGATCATTGTGCGGGTGGTGGGCTTTAGTAAATTCCACCGTGTTAACTGTTTACACCGCTTATACAAATTATTTTCAAAGTTCCTTCGATCACGTTACGAGTTGAAGGACAAAACGGACATGTCCTAGGTAAGATTTATATTACCAACCCTACGCCCCCTCCCCTCCCCACCCACACCCTCCCCAATCGGAAAAGATAGCTACATGATTCAGAAAATTTCTCCAACATTTCTCCGATCAAGGGCGATTCCCCTTTTAGATACGCCCGTAATTGAGGAAATCCGATACGCTTCTAATTGAGGGAGGGTATCTTTAAATGCGCCACTAATTGAGGGTATCTTCAGATACGCTCCTAATTGAGGGTTTGGAAAAGTTCAAAATCCTCTATATCGGATCTCTCCTTCAAATCATTGCGGCAGAGAGTAATTAACAAAATGCTAAATTTTATTTTAAAACATAAAACCTTTTAGAGATTGTTTGCATTTGCCTCAAATCAATACCACATGGCCACTACACCATACCGTCTTGGAATGTTTAAACATAATTAATATGTCTAGTACTTTTATAAGGATGAAAATAACCTTGTAGAGATTGTTTGATCTTTTAGTGTCATTTCCGCCAGGGCCGTAATAACAAGTAATCACAGCCTTCAACACTTATATTGATTATTTTACCGCGTTCTGACCTGTTTGATTAAATTCTCATCTCGCTAATCTGCCAATGTCTTTTGTAATCGATCTATATTGAATTGTTTTGTAACACTATTCCCTAATTAAATTTATCATCATATAATTTAGAAAACCTCAGAACAGTGGTGTAGCCAAAAGGGGGCAGGAGTTGCTCATACATATTCTTATTCCCCCCTCCCCTTCTTCCACAATATTCCCAGTGATGTATATTGAAAATGAGGATTCCATTATAGGCCAACCCCATCTGCTCATGGCCCATACCTCATAACAATATACACAACATTTGAAATTGGTTTTATACAGGCAAAGTTGTAGCCTCTTTTTAAAATAATTATCATATTACAATTCAGCGTTCGTCGGTCATATTAAAATGGTGCAGTGCTGCCAATCGACACTGCAATCGAGTGGAGGGTCAGAAGCGGAGGGGGAACGGGTGAAAACTCTCCCCTGAGAGGATTTTACTTTCCTGCTTAGAATTTTTCTTGCAAGTTGGGAGGTAAAATTGGGAAATGTTGAAAACAAAATTTAAAACAGTGGTAAAATTAAAGAAAAATTTGGTAAATTTGAAGGAAAATATGGTAAAATTATTGGAAATTAGGTTAAAAATTAGCAACATTTCCATCAACTGATTCAAAGGAAATTTCTCGTCAAATAAAGAAAATTCCCGAAAATTGAACGAGATTTCCTGATTAGCAGGAAAGTGAAAACTAATTTACCTGTGCGATATTCCCACTTGCTCACCAGGATTTTTTTTTTTTTGTTGCTCCCTGAGAGGTGACCCTTCCTACGCCTTTGGGGTAACCCGCAAATTGAAGTATATTAATTTTTTGCTTGAAAATTTATACTTTCATAGCTTTGCCCCCATATAGAGAGGATTGTTGCCCTATAAAAATGTAATCCTGGCTACGTCACTGCTTCAGAAACAAAACATTCGAATAATAATGGAATACATTTATCAATGGGTCAATATGGACAGGTAAGGGAGTTTATGTTGTATGCTGTACAGAATAGTCTCTAAATTACGTCAAAAACACCTGTAGTTTTTGAATAGATTTTGTGTAATTTTGTATAATTTATGGTCCAACTTGATGATTTTTGGTCCAAAATTGTAGATTTCTCTTCCCTTTTTCGCCCACTCCAGGAACTAGCCCTTTTTATACATGTCGAAATGTTGTTGAGTCATTATGTGATCTGAATTCTCAAATCGGAATAAATGAGATTCAAGCACTTTCCTTTCTGCTTCTGTCAGATACCGTCTATCGGACCTGGGGTTTTTAAAAGCGGCCCACACGATTTATGCGCCGAGTTATAAGGCCGGTGAAAATGAATATAATTGATAGATCTGAATCAATGATCTGATAGATCCCCAAGAAAAGCGCCGTTCACGCACGGCGTCAAATTGTGTAAAACTTACCTGTTTTATTAAATGAATTGTACTATCTGATTATTCCAACCACAATAGATTGGTCCACAAAACGTGAGAAAATCACGAGATCCTGAAAACTGCTCTCCACTTTCTAGTTTTAGGGAAGACGCTAGAAAGTATGCCGGTTTTTTCTAGCATCTAGCTGTCTACTGGTCTAGGGGAAATCAGAAGTCTTATCTTATACCCAGAACCAAAGCTTCTTTGATTTCGAATATCATCAACTCAAATTTAAAATAAAACGCGAAGAACACGAATCTCCATTCGAAGGAAAAGTTATGAAATTACATTTTATGTGCATTTGTTGAATGCGTTATGTATCAATACGGTGTATTTCGTTCCTCCTTCAAAACAGAATATCAGAAACAAAACAAAAAATGTATTATTGCAATAGAAATGCTGTTTTTTTCCTCATCACAAACTTAAACACGTAGCATCTGCAACACACTTCATTACACTGTATACCATTATACAGTCAATCCCCAATCTCTAAAAAATCGTTCCTTTTCTTCTGTACGTATTCACGGCCAATCGGATTCATGAATATATGAGTTTGAACGTATATGCCGATGATGATTTTATCGTTAAAGAATGAATAAATGAAAGTCAGTTTGCAAAACTTTTACTTAAAGGTTGAATAATTATATTCATTGCTTTTAAAGTTATCATTGAATGAAAAAAGACGAACCATTTTTTTGATCGACGTTTCGAAGTCTACCCTTGACGTAAAGCAAATGATCCTGTCCATAAGTCCTGCATACGTGTATTATACATTGATTTGATGCTTGAGATGCTTATCGATCAATTGATAACTGTTAAACTCCAATTCTAATGTTCTAATAAAATGGAAAGAGCATTTTGAAGAGGTACTTAAACAGCAAAACCCCTGGCAATTAACCTGGTGGCACCTCCAAATAATCAAATTCAAATTTACAACTCAAAATCAACACAGTTTTCAGTTTTGAATATGAGCCTTACCGGAACCAGTACATATTGCCACTCTCTCCCAGATCTATACCTAACATTGGCATTTTACTTATTTATTTGACAAGTAGCAGAATAGCTGAAAGGACTACTTCAGTGGTCAAGCAAATTCACATTATATATGAAAGAGGGTTTCCAAAGAAACGAAATGGCGAAGAAACTACTTCAATATCTTATTCCGTTAGCTGAGATAATTAACTATTGAATTGAATTATCTAACTATGAAAATACTGAGAATCATTAAACATGACAAAATCAGCTCTAAAAGTAAAAAGAAAAAGGAGGACGTGGATTGGTCATGTGATGCGCATGAGCACTACTTAGCACTGTGTGACAGCTATAACGTGGAAACCAGAGGGGAGAAGGAAAGTTGGTCGTCCTAGAACGACCTGGAGAAGGACAGTCGAGAAGAGAGGAAAGTGATGGGATGGAGCTCGTGGACAAAAGCCATGGAGTTGCAAATAACAGTCCAGTGGAGAGAGTGCACTGCAGCCTTATGGGCCAGGAGGCCTGAAGAGACTAGGTGGTGAATTAAATTTAAAGCTCTACCTTTACTCTGTAAAAAGACTGAAATCAGACTACTTGTAATGTCACAACCTCAGATTCTTCATAGTCTGCATGTATATTGTTCCTGCAATTGAGTGGCCAAAGAAAAAACAAAAAAAACATTGTATGCCGGGACCGAAGTAAAAGAGAATCTAGTATTATAATTTACCACCTGAAGAAATTTCAAGGTAATTAGAATAATAAAACAGGTACATATATTTTAAGTTCTTTTAAATACTTTAACAATTGTTAAAAAGAAGTATATAAAAAAAGTGAGGATAATGGCGCCAACCTTCCATAGTAGACTTACTACACCAGTCATATCTACATATGTAAGAACTTTAAACTTGAATATCACTTTAACGGAATAAGATAATGAACTAGTTTTTTCAACATGTGTAAGTCTCTTTCATATACAAAATATAAACATAAATCTCCATTATTTATTGTTCAAGATAAACTTGCTTGACCACTGAATTAATTCTTTAGTCTGCATGTTCGGTATGTTTTGCATTATGTACTAAAGATTCCAACGGGTCATTTCATTTAATCATGGAAGGAACATTCGAGGACCATAATAGTTCGTATTATGATCATAAATGTAAATTTTGATGCGAAACATAATTTTCTATTAAAATCTATTCAAAATATATTAGTAGGGAAGTAGGATCAAAATTCCAGGGACTTGATATCCACTTTAAGGTGAGATAGTTTTGGAAAAATGCTCAGGAAAAAGTTTTGGAAACTTACGGTTAGTAGTAATAAATTTAGGGGGTCCAAGAAGGTCAAAGAACCCCCTCCCCAAATAAAGTGTTCAAATTTAGCCCACTTCTGAGGGCAATATTGTTGTTGTTTTTTTAGCGAAAAAGATTTTTTAAAACAAAGATTATCTCAATTTTTTAAAATTTTCTCGAAAAAAGAAAGGTTGTGTGTGTTGGCTACGCCACTGCTTAAGGAAACTGTTGCCCTGCCCCCGCTCCCACACCTTAATTCGTGAAGGAGAATTACGGGTTACCCAGCCTGACATTTACTTCATATTTTTGAAAGGCTACCGTATACTATATTGCTTGTTGCGAAGAATGTCTGATCTAATTGGAAGCACCATCACACGCTGTTCGCTATAGCTTACTAATTAATTTTAGGTTGTTAACTAAGATAAATACCTTCATCTAATGTCCCCCTACCCCCTCCCCCCCCCCTCCCTCCCTCCCGGGCCAACCCAGCTTTTGTTTGATATTTTTTAAAGTATATGTATACAGTCGAATGTCTGGTCTAATTAGAAGCATTATCACATGCTGTCCGCTAGCTTACCAATTGAAGGATAAATTCAGGGGTCAAGCATGTCCATCTTATATGAACAGATGAAAGAGAATTTCGAAAAAACAAAATGGTAAAGAAAGCCTCAAAATCCTTTTTTCGTTAAGGAAATATTCAAGTCTAAAGCTCTATCTTATCTGTGTAGAAATGACTGGTGTAGTAAGTCTACTATCAGACTATGGAAAGTTGGCGTCTTCATTCTCACATTCTCAACAATTGTTAATGTATTCTAAAGAAAATTTATTGAATCTTTTCACTATTTAGATTTTTTTTTCTCAAACTATTTTCAGGTGGTATATTATGAATACCCTTCCTAGATTTGGTTTTAATACTTTTGGACATAATCCATGGTTTTTAAGCCACAACATCCCAGGATAAAATATGATAGAATACATAAGGACTTTAAGGAATCTGAGGGAATGACATCAAAACTAGTCTAATTTTAGTCGTTTCTACACAAATGTACCAAACTTTAAACTTATAAAGCTCTTAACGGAGTAAGATTTTTGAATGTTTTCGTGACTGTGGCAATTTTGTTTCTTTTAAAGTCCTCTTTCTTATAAGACAGACTTGCTTCACCCTGAACTAATCCTTTAATTTTGTTAACCAAGCTATGAAGACCCTCATCGGATACTCCCCATTTCCGCCCCTGACCTCTTTTCCCTTCTTCTAAGGAATAGATATAGACCTGTAGTTGACCACACTCCTAGTGCTGCAAGTGCAACGATCAAAATTAATAATAGGTTAAAAAAATAGTATCACTCTTAAAATCATTACCATTTATTTTATCCTAATTGAACTGTTGAAAAGGGATATAAAGATGATACTGTTGGTTGCTGATCCTAGCGGCGGCTTCGAAGAGTTCCATATTTTCAGCATAAAAAAATAAAACATAACAAAAAACATTTTGGAGCTTTGTTCGGGAATTATTCTCGACTAACATTGTAATAAATATTATAAGAGTCAAACCGAACTTTTGTATCATCATTTTATTTTAATAAAACGGAGTGTAAAGAAATAATACACACATAAAGCGACTACACCAAGACTATGGTGAAGCTTTTGTTATTGAGTAAACTCGTACTGCGCATGTCCTGATTTTTCGAACGGGTGACCTCTGAGATCTCCCGACCGGAAGTATGAACTGGACTGGTTATGCACTCTGTCTTATATTCTGAAAAGATCTCAAATTTGGAGACTTGTTGTTTTGTTTCGGTATTGTCACAATTAGTTATTCATTACACACATCAAATACATTATTACTTATGTAATCTTTTATTCAATTTTATTCATCTTGAAAAATAAAAGTTTTTCTTTATTTATCTTGATAATCAACGAATCTTTTGACACAAAACATGTAAAAAACAAGTTTGCTGATCAGCATAGTATTTATATTCTTACACATATATACTCTTTGAAATAATAAGTTTACATCTGATATATTCTCAATATGAATAAGTGTGTACATATGAATACAAACTAAATGTCCAATTAGTTTCTGCTATTCTCAGTACGTTCTATTTTGCGACTCTCACCATTCAGCCATTACTGGTATAAATTTCTGAGCACCCATATTGTTCAGATCTAATCACACATCTACCATGAAAACAATCCCACGTGGTATCAGAATTTGGAGTAAACTTTCTTCTTTCTACCAATCTGAACTTTGGAAGGTCAAACCATGTGGTACGCCATTTCATCAGCATGAATATCAAAACATAAATTATAGCCATTTTCATCAAACAAAGTCTTCAATTCCTCACCATCCAGAACTGGGTATCCTTCAATGAACCTTTGCAAGCCTGCAAGCAGAGACATCTCTCATCAGGAAATGTGTGAAATTAACACCAGTGTTAATAGATAAAAATTGTCTTTTTGAAATTCAACCGTTTGAATATGGCGTCCTGAATTTGAATGCGTGGCTAGATACATGGAGTTGTATTCTCTAATCTAAATAATCTCTCAACACAATATCCCTTTGTAATGTCAGTGGTTGATTTGTGTTAGATGATTGGAAAAGTTGCTCCCATATCAAATTTGATTCTAAATTTGCATTGACAGATTGATGGTCATAACTAAACCCAAATTGCTCACTTTCTCCAAAGTTGAATAACATTAGTATAAAGTCTCATAGTCTCTCTGATAATATCAAGCCGGTTTTCATATTTTTCGTATATTGTTACATCACAAGTAGTATAGTCAGATAGTGTTCCATTTGGAAGTAACCAGATATTTCCCGGCCTCAATAAAATCCGAACAAGCGTGACTACAAAACCATGAAAACGCACTAGAATTTAGAGTAAGTTCTAAATTCTCCTCACGTTGAGACATTTTGCAAGAAATACAGTAATCAGAAACTGTTGTGAAAATCCAAACATCCATTGCGCGAATAAAGCATTCAAAAATCTTATTCCGTTAAGGAGATATTCAAATTTAAAGCTCTGTATTATCTGTGTGAAATGACTGGTGTAGTAAGTCTACTATAAAAGTTGGCGTCTTCATCCTCACATTCTTAATAATTGTTAATGTATTTTAAAGAAAGTTTATTTAAAAAATCACTATTTAAATTATTTTTCCTCAAACTTTCTTCAGGCATGTCAGGTGGTATATCATAAATACCTTCCTAGATTCAGCTTTACTACTTTTTTACATATTCAATCATGGTTTTTAAGCCACAAAATCGCAGGACAAAATATTGTAGAACACTTTATGACTGGCGAATCTGAGGCTATGACATCACATCTAGTCTGATTTCACTTGTTTCAACACAAATAATACAAAACTTTAGCTTAGATATCTCCTATAATAATTGTTATTTTATATATTTTAACCTTTTTATTGAAAACTTACATGAGTCCAAGACTGCTTTTTTGCAGTGTTACAAAATAAATTCCATTTAATTCATTTACATATTTAATGCATTTCAAGTTTTTCGTTGTCAATATAGTAGGTCTGGCCAATGGTAATATTTTATTTTTTATGAAATGTATTTCATTGACCTTATAAATTTAATTCATTTTTTTGGACTGACCAATGTCACTCAGATCTGATATATAAGTCATCACATCAGGTCCGTCAATAAATGAATAAATAAATAAATAACATCGTTTTACTGACAGAGCTTAAATTTTTAATTAAACAATTGTCATAAAAGTTACATAATCTGTTAATAGGGAATGTTAATGGTCCAGCAAAGCAGCAAAGAGAGACTCGCCACCTCACCTAGTCTCTTCAGGCCTCCTGGCTCATAAGGCCTCCTGGCTCATAAGGCTAGGGGGGATCGGCGTGTTCATGCGCCCGTCACCACAGCAAGTGGTGCTGGGGTCGACTAGCTCACCTTGGTGGGTGAAAAGCGAAAATTAGTAGCCTGTCGATGACCCGTAGTTCACCCAAGTCAACCTTACATCCTCGTGATTTTCCCCTGGAAGTTCCATACGGTGCTAGGCTAACCTGCTAACAAGGCTCTGGCTAAGGGAAGGAAAACCCTGAAACAATACCTGCTGCAATGGTCTAACAATCCATTCAGCTCATTCAATTATTACGGAAACTTCAAATGCACATGACTAGCTAATCTGCTAATGCTGGTAATATTAGAGAGAGACTATACTGAGATATAATCATGTGTCTTTCCATTTCTAAACAGGCAGAATATAAATTTCACGGAATAGAAATTTCATGGGGTCCAGGGACGACGCCCTGTTAGGGTCCAGGAGTGAAGCGCCCTGAATCTCTGACGATTTCTTGATTTTGATGCCCCAAGAAGCATAGTTTAAAATCAAAATTTAATTGATGAAAAGACGAAAAATTTAAATCCTAACATTCAAATAAAGATAAGCATTTGAGTTACCATTTCCAGACAGGTAGAGAAAAAAATGTATTAAATATTATTCGGATCAAAGCATGGAAAGCATGAAAAGATTTTTGGTTGATCGGAAGTTTATAAACTTAAGTAAATTTAATAAAAGAATGCACCAAAGAGCTGAGTCCCTTTCTAAAAACATTCAACTGATCAGGCAGGAGATCCAGGTAGTGACGTATTTATTCATTTTTTAATGGGGAACGGACTTGAATTTCCTGCAATCTTCAAAGCGGTCTTCAAATGATATTTTCAATCAATTTCTTTATAAAAATGCTTTGTGTGCGTGTGTTATAGGGAAGGGGGTCCATGCTCCTCCCCATTTAGCTACGTCACTGGCTCCAAAACTCGCTCATCCTGACAGGGAAAGGAAAGATAATAAAGGTGGTTGGTATTTCATTAACCTGTAATCTGTCGTTATCATTGTTACCATGTACGATTGGTGTTACAGCTGTACAGACGGAGAGCTGTGTTATACACCTTGTAACCCCACCCTACCCCATCCCACTTGCTATCCGCTATACCACATTACCGAGTCGGTAAATTATCAGACAGTTCGCAATGAAGCCACTATTTTAACTGTTTAAATCTTTCCATACCTGCGTGAAGCCTTGGTCAACACTTTTGGGGCTTTCTGACTTTGGCGGCAAACTCCCTCTAAATTCTGAAGTGAAATATTTACAAATTTTCTTCTTTAAATTTGTGATCCAACTGACAAGGTTCAGTGATTTTCTGAATACTTTTATCACCATTTCGTTCCTTTAATCGTCCTTTTGGTCAAAAGAAATACTCATATACATGTGCACTGAACTTATCCATAAGATACTGGTGCACGGGATTAACCCGCAGGGGGCGACGGAACCGTCATGGAGAATTGTGGAGGATCTGCCTCCTCAAAGAAAAAAAGCATGTGTGCGATGTTCATTTAAGAACTTTCCCTACTTTACCCGCTGTGTATAGCCCTGCCATCATTCAGAAACTACACGTGCTTTTGAGTTTTTAGTTTACAAAGACTATATTCTGTACCCTGACAGGATTTGAAGCTGTTTCTGGTGCCATCAAACAGTCAAACCTCTACCTGTCCCATCAGCCCTGTATACATTTAACTGCGCTACATGAATGCAGAGCTTTGGGGCTTGCAGGAACTGCCCCCAAAATGGGAAAAAGTGACAATTCTTCCAATTTTAGCTCCTAGACCCCCCTTTAAGCAAAACTTAATTTCCGTAGTGAGCGAAAACTTTTTTTTTTTTTTTTTTTTTGCGAAGGGGAGGGGGCCTAGGACGGCCCCCTCTGGCTACGCGCTTGCTGTCCGTGTATACAGCAAAATTCATTGGCCATTTTAATTTCCCCCCCCCTCCACCCCCATATTTTTTCACTCTCATTGCCTGCCCGTACTGGCTGTTCTTTGAACTGCTCTCGAAATATCGGCGAGGGTCCATAAATGTGCCCCTATTGCTGCCCTTGCCAGACTCGTTCATCTAAATTATGATCTTTTTGAAAGTTTGACCTTCAAATCAACTAAATAGCGATTTGAAGGGAAAATGGAGAGAAAGGGGGAAGGGGGTAATTCGCACTAAATTAATTGTGTGTTTAGTATTAGAATTTGCAATTTTATATTTTCAAAGTTTTATTTTCCGATTCTTTCATTTTAATTTCAATATTCCTTGCTACTTTTGTCCTACTTTTTTGTTATATATTTTCATATTCATTCCATTTTCATCTTTGTTTATTATTTGTAACTGTCAGAATCTGTAGTGCACGTAAAGTCAAAGTAATGTTAAATGGGGTCAACCAGATAAAGTAGTAAAATAAACAAATAAATACAAGTAGAAAAAGCGTGCCAAATATCCCTCGGTTAGCAGGTTATTCATCGATATTGTCATGGTTGTGACGATCTCCATATTACAAGTCTGACACCGCACAAAAATAAATATCATTTTAAAGACCTTAAATAAAACTGCTTGAATATTACTCGGTGGCGCGTAATTCATTTTTTACTGCATCTGCGCTTACTCATTTATTCATTAACATTTGAATAACGGGCGGACAAAAGATGTCTGTTGAAATAAGCCATTGTTTACTAAAGAGATCAATGAAAGGAAATGAAGCAGAACATCTTCTTTACTGTGGTGACGTCACTGCTCACTGGTTTCAAGTTTGGTTTTAAGAGGAAAGGCACTTCAAATGTGATAATGTCGGTAATAGCTTTGAAAAGGCTAGGATTGTGGTCTTCCAGACAATATCGTAAACACGCATTCATGATGATAAAGATCAATAATCAGAAATTTCCGAAAATGAAGACAACTTTTGGGCCAAAAGCAAAGAAAATTTGCCGAAAATTGAACGAGATTTGCCGAAAATTGAACGAGATTTCCTGATTAGCAACAATGTTTGATGGAGATTTAAGTGCGATTAACTTGCAACTGGGAAAGTTTGGGGCCCGTTTCCTTGTTCTCTGACCCTGTATATGCTCCTAACCCAGTAAAAGCAAATCAGTATATTTCATAAGTTAGAATTTTCAATGTAACCTTGGCCCTACGCCACTGCTTCCAGATCTTACCAAAGGGGTACCACTTTATAAAAGGTACCTAGGGCTATATATAGCCCTACTGCTATTGGTAAAAAACAATATTGATCTGAACCATGGTTCACTTGTTTTCCTTAACAAATTTACAGGCAGGCTGAAGAAATCTCCATGTCAACCACTTGAATATCTCCAAGTTCTCAGAAAAAAAGAAGGAAACAAACTTGCTGTTTTGAATATTAAGTTTGGTTCAATGCTTTTTATAGGAGCACAATTAAATGGTCTCAGCTCTTTACCCAAAATGTACGTTTTTTATTGAAAATGATATTCTAGAAATCACTGAACTGGAAGAACAAGGTTCTTTTAGAATTCTAAAAAAAGCGTGTCATAAATTTTCCGAATATATACTAAGTCGTACGTACGGCGTGGATATCTACATACTGTGGTGTAGCGGTTGTCTACAGACCACGAGGCCTGGGTTCAAGCATGGGTTGGGTAGACACGCCAGTGTACCACAACTGATTATCAAAGGCCGTGGACATTGACTTGGTTGTCGATGTTATGTCTATCCGTACGTCGTACCTGTGTTCTCGTCCGGGTTGTATTAAGCGTTTCGTGATAGCATTGTTACTATTTTAACCGATTACGCAGGCTACGATTCCGTCATTGTAAATGTGTGTTCACTCGTCGGCGACGGCGTGGAACATTGACCAGCCACAGTGGCGTGGCTAGACTTTGCTCCATATGCAGATATGCAGTGGTGTCAAAACGCGGGAGCGTGTCTAGCTTTTCGTTTTTGAGGGGGCTTATTCCCCTACTGAGAATAACATATTCATGTCCCCGCCCCCCCTCTCTTTCTCGGAAAGGTTTTATATTTCCCGGTTGCTTTCTTTTTCCCCGCTTAGGATCGAAATGTTTAAATTTTGGCAACATTTCCTGCAGAATTGACAGCAATTTCTCAGAAATAAAAGAAATTTCCTGAAAATTCAAGATGATTTCCTATAAATTCAAAAAGAATTTCTAAAAATTCAAGGCGAATTCCTGAAATTTCAAAGGAATTTCTCGAATATAAAAGAAGAATTTCCAAAAATTCAAGAAGAATTCCCGAAAATTCAAGAAGATTTTCTAATTAGCAGCAAGTTAACAATTGCAATTTTCATATGAAAAATGTTCGAGTTCTTGCACCCCTGAGAAGTGAACTCTCCTATACCTCCTATATCTCCTAATGTTGGCAATTGCCCATCGGGCAAAAAAACTATTTAAAAATAATTGTGCGTGAGGTTGTGGGGCATGGCCCTGATACGATTAAGACTGTCACCTCCCTATCTGTAGGTTTTTCGCTCTATGTTGGAGATTTTGGTGCAAACTGTAAAAAGTTTGGTCCAAAATTAACAATAGTTCAGTCAATACGATTTAAAAAATGCCAACCTCTGTTTTGTATATGGTTCATTTAATATTTCAATTACAAAAATAGTTCAGGGGTGAAGCAAATTTATCTTATATGAAAGAGGACTTCGAAAAAACCAAACTGGTGAAAAAGCATTCAAAAATCTTATTCAATTAAGGAGATATTTAAGTTTAAAATTTGGTATCATCTGTGTAAAAACGACTGAAATCAGACTAGTTGTGATGTCATATCCTCAGATTCCTCAAAAACTTGATGTATTCTATCATATTTTGTCCTTCGATTCTGTGGCTTAAAAACCATGGGGTATGTCAAAAAAAGTAGTACAACTTAATCTAGGAAAGGTATTTATAGTATACCACCTAAAGAAAGTTTGAGGATAAATAATTTGAATAGTAAAAAAATTAAGAAAATCTTTCTTGAGGAATCTGAGGCTGTGACATCACAATTAGTCTGATTTCAGTCGTTTGTACAGAAATGATACAAAACTTTAAACTTGAATATGTCCTTAACGGAAAAAGATTTTTCAATGCTTTTTTCACCATTTTGTTTCTTTTGAAGTCCTCTATCATCGAAGATGAACATGCTTGACCACTGAACTAATCCTTTAATTATAATTATGGCTTTGACTCTCTCTCTCTCTCTCTATATATATATATATCTGTGTATATATATGTATATATATATATATATATATATATATATATATATATATATATATATATATATATATATATATATATATATATATATATATATATATACATATATATATATATATATATATATATATATATATATATATATATATATATATGTATATATATATATGTGTATATATATGTATATATATATATGTGTGTATATATATATATATATATATATATATATATATATATATATATATATATATATATATATATATATATATACATATATATATATATATATATATATATATATATATATATATATATATATATATATATATATATATATATATATATATATATATATATATATATATATATATATATATATATATATATATATATATATATATATATATATATATATATATATATATATATATATATATATATATATATATATATATATATATATATATATATATATATATATATATATATATATATATATATATATATATATATATATATATATATATATATATATATATATATATATATATATATTAGGGGCTACAACATTTTAAATGGGGGCTAAGTACTCAATATCCCTCCCCCTCCTCCCAGACACGCCACTGGCAAAATTTTAACTTTTCCAAAGATTAATCTTAAACTTCCCGAATCATAATCCTAAATTGTTTGACTTTTTTCAAACCGTGCCAAAATTAACAGCCGAATAGCCTATTTTCCAAGCCTTAAGCATAATTAAAAAAAAAAAAACACCAAAAAAAGAAGAAGAAAAAGATAGGTCATTACTGTCCTTGATGGAAATGGTTGCATGCAGTTCACGTTCGCCCTATACGTTGGGGAAAAAAACAAAAAACAAAAAACAACAACATTAGTCTAAAGTCAGCATACCAACTCAATAGGTACCAAAGTATGCCAATGTTGGGCCAAGGTATACACTTTCAGAAAGTGGTACTTCCTTGGTTGGGCCAACGTTGTGTGTCATATGGATGATTCATTTTTGGATTAATTTGCTCCAAATTTAAGAACAATTTGTTAACATTTTTTTTTTCCCCACAAAATTTCTGGCGGGGGGAAATTTTCGCAATAGCTACCCAAACGATCAGCCATAACACAGAAACTCAAAAACGAAATAAAATAATGCAGAACTCGATGTGTTCCCGCACACACGCAAGTTTTCTGCTCTCTTATGTCATTGGGCTTGAAAAAGTCAAACGTTTGTCTGTTTGTACAAAGCCGCCGCCACAACCAACCTCAGTTTGAATATACAACGTCGGTGACATACCAAAGCTGCTGCTATTTTTTAAACGCAGTGAACGGAATCAAATGACCCAAATTGAATAATGATGGCAGTTTCTTCAACTGACATACACTGAGAAAGTAACAACAATAACCCAATAACTTGGGTTATAAAGGACGATAAACACGTACATGCTATTCTGCATAAATTTTGCAAATAGGAAAGAAAATTCTACCAACTCTCGTTGCTAGAGACGCGCTTTGAAATTATATCATCATTCACTATACAGCTGCAATTATTTTAGACGAATATTTATTTCAGACGGAACGCTTTATGAGAACAACGTTAAATTATGGCGACAAGATGACATAATATTTTGTTGGATAAAAAGTAGCAAGCGCTCTTTTAGAAATTACAACTAAAATTGTTTTAGGAATATCTCGGATACCTGTACAGATTTGTAAAGTGAAGAACTGCGTTCTTAAGCGAAGAAGCGATGGATGATCGGATATTATTTGGAATACTTTTTACCTTTATATATTTAGTTTCTACAGTTTGGTCACAAGGTAAGTTTCCTTTTATATTAACATTGTTAAACCTGTATGGTAATAGTACAGGGCCGTAATCTTAAGGGGAGGGGAGGGGTTACTGGTCCTTCCCTAGAGCCGTTTTAACAGCATTGTAAGCACTGTGCAAAGTATTATACTGTGCCCGATTTACACGATTTGGTCCAGGGACCCGCTGGGCAAAGCCATGGTATAGGGTCCAGGCGAATCCCACTTTGTAGGCAAGAAAATAGGTCCCAGTTAAGTTGAATTAACACATAGGAAGAAGGTATATTTCAAAGGGCATTAAGATACATTGATAAGTTCTTTACTAACTCTGGGCGTCTTTTATTTTTTTATTTTTTGTGGTGGTGGTGGTGTTAGTTTGGGCTTTTTATGGGGTGATTCACCCTTCTTAGACGTCATCTTGTTATGTTACAAGTCAAAATTCATGGCAAAGCAAAAATTCATGACCCTCATTGCCTGAATACGTAGCCTGTTGTACCGTACACCATGTCCATGCTTACCCTGGTGATTCACTCAAAAGTACTCACCAAAATTAACTGCACAGACAGGAGGAAAAACTTAATAGCCCCCCTAGGGGTGGACTGGCCAGTTGGTCCATCAGTCAATGACTGATGCGCCCCACCTTTTAACGCCCCCGGCTTCAGAATAGTGTCTAATATAAGAGTGAAAAACCGCTGGAACAGCCCACCGTGGGTTTAAACTATCTCCCCATTCAGTCCGACTTGGCGCCCCTTTGGGGCACCTCGATCGCTAGAATTTTAATCCTCAGTCCGCCCTGCTCCTCTCTTCTTCAGTATCAAAGTAAAGTTGATAAAAAAAAAACACGCCTCCTTCCTGTGGCGCACTTAGGCGTACGCTTTTCCAGCTCGGCAAAGACGTTGAATTTTTAAAACTATGATCCTGAATTTTCTTATTGTTTTGAAATTTGAAGTGGATGTGGTAAAGACTGATAAAGGTACGCAAGAAAGCACCGCAAAGTGACCAATGTCCCCCGGTCATATATCACAAATCAACATAAAATCAGTTGAAGCCTGAAATTTCAGAAAAGTTGTAAAATGGTCAATTTTAAAAGACTTGAGAAATTGTGCTACTTTCATCATTTTTAATAGATTTTAAATAATCTTGCCGCAAACGCCATTCGCTTCATATCATGTAAATGTATCAAACAGAGAATCACACTGCTCATAAGTCACGAGTTTGTTATTTAATTGAGAAAGGATTTGTTTCAACAGTCCAGCATTAAGGGCCCTATCAGCCTATGAGGGAGGGGAAAGGATTTTTTCTTCAAAATTTTTTCGGGCGAAAAAAAAAGAAGGTTATAGCGTCAGGTCTCCATCAAAGATCACTTGGGGACAGGTATGTTTCCCCGTACTACCAGGATAATCTTCCACCGTCCACCACACCCATGTTCGCTAGAAGATATCATATTTTTTTCGGTGTTACATCATATTAAACTGTTAAAAGTTTATTCATTTATTTCCAGATGCCCAAATAGAATCGCCGCGTATTCAGCGTTAAGATTTACAGATATATAACATTGTGAGTCACTCACGTTACTGGGTGTATACACTCTCTTCAAAGTATATTTAAACAGCTTCTTTTAAATTGAGCAAATTTAATCGATATTTGGATTGAATACAGCTACAGTATAGACTTGAAGCTATAGTCTTACAAAGACTGCATGTCACAGTATAATATGCACGTTCAGCGTTTAAGGCGTGCAACGGTATAGGAAAAATATCGATGTATGACTGTATGGTAAACAGATTTAAGTTCAAAATGTTATGTCTGGCGTAATTTACCTAACTTTATTAACAGCCATCTCTTATTTCAATTCAGGTTAGCATTAACTATTGCAACATCTTTTTCCCATCTGCACATGTACTATACTCTAAATATATGAAAGAAAAATGTCATAGAGATACATTGTTTGTTATCTTAGGATCTGCAATTACGATACCACATTTTACACTGCAGCACTTATTTTTTTTGTACTATACTAACTGGACGACCAAATCGCCCAGTGAGAAATTTTGGTCGCTTAGTGAACAAAATTCTGATGCATTTTGTGACCAGGGTTTTTGCCTTGGTTTAACAAAATGGCTGCTCCCATTCAGTCGTAGAATATTTTCTTTTAAAACATACATCATATGAAATAAAGTTGATGCATATTATGTCAGAATTAATATCTCCTTTGAAGGTGCTCAAATTAACATGTTCATTCGCGCCTCGCATCAGCTGCCCTAGAGGTGATTGTGGTCGTCCAGTGAAAAGTTCACTGCACTGCAGGGTCACTTTTCAATATATGCACTTTGAAATGCAAATTTTGTATAATAGTCCTCTACCATGATCATGAATGTGGATAATATTCCTTTCATAAGAACATAGAACCTGCAATTACGACTTCACACTTCACACTGCAGGGTCACTTTTCAACATGCACTGGTGAAATCTTTGAAATGTTAATTTTCTATAATAGTCCTCTACCATAAATATGAATGAAACTAATATTACTTTTATAAAAAGTTAGAAGTGATGGATCTGGAAAGAGCCCCATGGTAAAAAATTCCCAGGCTTTTGCGAGAAAAAATGAAAACGAAGTAAAAACGTAAGAAGAAAAAATCAAGAAATACATACAAAAAATATATAAATATTTAAGGGCTGGGGGAAATTTGAAAAAAAGATTACATTTTAGGGAAAATTTGTTCACTTTCCCGTCTGTCAAAATTTGTTCACTTTCCCGTCTGTCTGTTCTTTTGCTTTCCCGTCTGTCTGTTCTTTTTCTTTCCCGTCTGTCTGTTCTTTTCCTTTCCCGTCTGTCTGTTCTTTTCCTTTCCCGTCTGTCTGTTCTTTTCCTTTTCCGTCTGTCTGTTCTTTTCCTTTTCCGTCTATCTGTTCTTTGCCTTTCCCGTTTGTCTGTTCTTTTTCTTTCCCGTCTGTCTGTTCTTTCCCTTTCCCGTCTGTCTGTTCTTTTCTTTACCGCGTTTGTCTGTATTTTTACTTCCCCGTCTGTCTGTTCTTTTTCTTTACCGCGTTTGTCTGTTCTTTTCTTTTCCCGTCTGTCTGTTCTTTTCCTTTCCCGTCTGTCTGTTCTTTTCCTTTCCCGTCTGTCTGTTCTTTTCCTTTCCCGTCTGTCTGTTTTTTCGTTTCTCGTCTGTCTGTTTTTTTTCCTTTCCCGTCTGTGTCTGTCCTTTTCCTTTCCCGTCTGTCTGTCTGTTCTTTTCCTTTCCCGTCTGTCTGTTCTTTTCGTTTCTCGTCTGTCTGTTCTTTTCCTTTCCCGTCTGTCTGTTTTTTTTCCTTTCCCGTCTGTCTGTTCTTTCAATAAAAATAATAATATAATCCCTCTGACACAATTTGACCGTCTTGGGCGGTTCACTTTAGAGGCAAGGGGTGCACTTGCCCTCCAAAGATTTGCAAATCATTGTTGTCTGTATTGAATTATATGTATAACCAAAAAGATGTTCGTATATCCGCCTACCCCATCATGTTTCATCCCTCCGACTAAAATCTTTTACAGCCGACCGTGTTGACCATTGCGGTCATGGACGTAGTGCCATTCAACCTCATTAATCAACCTAGTCAACTACTGTATGTGCACCAATTTTCATAGTTAAGGCCAACGTTGGTGGGGTGGTGGTGGGGGAGGAAGGGGGGGGGGAGAGATTAGACAAATATTTCAAAAATATTCATCAGTACTTTGTATTTCAAAATTTCCAAAACAAATTTCATGAAATTATCCTCAAAATTACGATTTTACGCGACCAGACTCCTCCCAAACTTGCACAAACGCAATCTCCCAAACCTTTTCTGCCGTATAATCGCTCTCCTTCTGTGACCAATGCAATATTCTAAATCATCTATAATTATAGTCATTATGTTGTTCGATCACTCATCCTATCACGTTTGGACTACTGTAATTCCCTTTTGAATGGTATTACCATGAAAAATGTAAATCGCCTACAGAAACTCCAAAATAAAGCTGCTAAGCTTATCTTCAGGAAACGTCGTCGTGATCATGCCTCACCTTTGCTCAACAAATTGCATTGGCTCCCTGTGTCACAGCGAATTTTATACAAAACATGTCTTATTGTCTACAAATCCCTGATACATCAATCACCTGAATACATATCCAACAGTCTGAAACTTTATACACCAGCACGATCCCTTCGCTCCTCTTCTGAAAACTTCCTGACTGAACCCAGAACTAACACCAAAGCTGGTTCTAGGGCCTTTTCAGCTGCAGCACCCCATGTTTGGAACTCTTTGCCTTCACACATTCGCCATGCCAGTTCACTTGGACAGTTCAAAACACGTCTCAAGACTTTTCTTTTTTAATCATGTATTACTTACTGAACTTTGGGGCAGCATTCTGGGCGCTTTATATCTTATGGAAAAGGCGCCTACTACAAATGAACATGGATGGATGGATAATCATATTGGTCAAAGGGCGAATCCATACACTTTTGAAATATAAGCCCATTCGGAAATCCAACTGAGAATGTTGATCAGGTGTAAAAGTTCCAATTCAGACTTTTTCATTTCCAGAATTATGATCTCAAATTTTCCAATTTTTAGTTGTTAACAAAAACCTCCATAGTAATACCAGTGGCGCCAGGATTTTGGTCATAAAGGGAGTGGGGGTGGTGGGGGTCTTATGGGCCTCTAAATCTAATTTGCTGTGGGTCAAGTGGGGCTAAGCGATCTCATGGGGAAATTCCCTCACCCCCACCCCCGTAGCGCCGCCACTGGTTAATGTTATTCATATTTTTACTAATTAAAAATAAACAATCACAATTCCTTCATGATTGTAATACTTGACTTCAGGGCCGTATAGTTATCCTCCACAATGGCGGGGTGAAGGAGGGGAGGGGGTGAGCCCACAATTTCCTTCCATAAAGAAGGAGACAGGGTTTTTCAAAACCATGCTCTGTTGATGTATTTTTAAAACTTCTGCTGGAAAGTGGAGAGCCCTCTGTCCCCCTATAAATTACGCCCCTGCTTGAATTGTTTATAGTCAATGGTCCAATTTACAAAATCGCAAAAAATAGATAAGTAAAATTTACTAAGACTTTTAAAGAATTCGATAAGGTTGTGATGTCACTTTTCTAAGCAACTCTGCTAGAGCTTGCTTTACCAACTTTGGTCCAATGATTATCTTCTTAGAAAGTACTAAACTAATGTACAGTATATCCCGATTATTCCAGGCACTGCTATGCCACTTTGCTCATGCTTAGGCCAGGGGCCTTTACAATACAATACTTTTTGCACGCTTGCATCGCCCAGGAATATGCCCAATGACGGAAATTGCCAAAGTTCTTCGCAGTTCGGTTGCGGGTCTAGAGAATGTTTGGGGAAAATGTTCATTTGTTGAAAGTTTTAAAGGTCTTCATCATTCGCCATTTATGAGACGGTGTCGAACCAGTGATGATGGAGTTGGTTTAACATAAGAAACTTCTGTATTTTAACTTTAAGTGTTGATTCCAGTGGCTTATTCGCATGACCTAAGTTTCATTTCAGCCTAACATTAACATAACTTCGTTAGGTTGTCGCTGTGAAGTTGCACGGAGTACCAATCATTAATCATAGTATTCATACTAAAATCTAACGTTAGCTCATTCAACTAATTTTCTGCCTTTCATTCTCAATGAGTTTTTGTTTATTCTTATTCACAGATAATTGCAATCCCAACCCTTGCCAGAATGGTGGCACATGCAGTCTAAGAAGAGATGGCACAGCATTTTGTGCCTGTGAACGATGCTACCACACGTCAGACTGCTCCCTGATGCTGTGTAAGTAACGTTAGGTCTAAACAGTTGGTGCATTTTTTAACATTTTTGAAAAATAGAAGCTAAATTTTCCAAAGCGGTTTTTAATGCTATATTTTATAAAGAAATATAGCCTATGTATATAGTTTTTGTCCAGCATTGGCGTATTTTCGAGAGCAAAGCGAGCGTTAGCATACACTGGGGGCCAGGGGTTTAATGTTGTTATTTGTTGGTTAACTTCAGTTAGGCCTAAAGGAAAGGTATCATCTCATAAATAAATTCAGAAGTGAATGCCGTTGTGCTGATAGCATCACTTCCAAAATCTGTGATGTTATCAACAACACACGTAGGCCACTATGTTCGGTCCGGCGGATGTGTGGTCAATAACATCACAGGCAAAATTCTTAGAGATGTTTTTGTTGGGAACTCATAGAGGTCGGGCCTGCCATGCTTATTGGCAAGGCCCCATGAGCGTAATGCCACTTGCCCAGTAGAAAGGTGGCCCCTATCTCCACCGCCCCTGCAAACTTGTAAAGGGGGCCACTTTAGACAGTGTGTTGCTATCACCAATGAGGTTATCAGCTTATAGATAATAGTTTCATTGAATGTGGTTTTGATTGACAGATTGTATCTACCCTAAAAGTAAATAATATACTGTCATGCATTCTATTAGATGATACATAAATACTCATTTTTTATATTTGTGAATACAGATGACAGAGAAAGCAATGTTGTGCAATTAGTGTTGTATTTGTCATGCTCCCAACATCTATTTTATCAAACAGCTGTAGCTGTTGGTCAACTTGCAAAACCATCTAACATATATGGTTGCCATTTTAAGTGTGGCCTATAACATCATTATTGGGGGTACCATTGCCCCGTGTAAATACATTTTGGAAAAGAATGAGAAACTACATGTATAATGGCTAAGTTTGTCAATTTGAGGTTACATGGATCAAAAAGTTTGTTGGAATTTTTTTTTTTTTTTTTTAAATTTAAGAATTTACCTAAAAGATTAAAAACATGTAGATCATTGTTTGAAATCTACCATGATTTGAATGTCTTTGTTTCTTATGTAAATAAATTAGTACCCTAACTTTATTGAATAAATTTGTGTGGTACATGTAGCTCTCAGTGGTCACCAACGGCTGTAATTGTGTTGGTACCATGTCAAACCATGTGCACAACATTAAAAACATTTGGTGTTTCAAAACATCTTTTTGATCCCCAGACAGTGAATTCATGCCTAATCTTGAATACCACCCGTGCCCAAGATCATTGATCTCTTCTTCCATTTGTTTATTACAGAACAAGTTAGGTTGTCCATGAAATGTAGAACAGAGTCTATGTGCAATTTACATTAAATCTACACAGTGATACAGGGATGACAAATATGCAAGGGGAAAGAATACTGGGGGCTTTACCCCCTTTTTCCTATAAACATAAAAAATGAGTATTAGAATTGGGCATTTATACCTTAAATGTTCCAAATTGCAGGATTTTTTTGGGGAGCGGGCTTTGCTCCTTAGTTCCCCACAAGCTTAGGTGATGGTGGCTGCAGCATAATTATAATCACTATTCTTATGTTCATTCCACCCTGCCCGGGTCCCCCACCCCACTTTAAAAGTGTTCTGCTGTCATTGGGTATAAGCACTGTACAGCAGTCTGAGAATGGAGCGTCTGTGACTTGCATGGTGAGATTTTGTGACAAAATTTTATTGTCCAAAAATCTGTTACATTCTGTGACATTTTGAAAATTTTGTGACAAAATGAACATAAACAGATGTATTAAAATTTGTCTGACATTTTGTGACATATTGTACCCCATCACTCACACTCATTAGTAATTTGATATTGCATTTTATTTGTGGATTCAATTTTTTATGAAACAGACATAACCAAATGATCCTTTCTATGAGTGTCACTGGTCAACTGGTCATGTGTGAATCTATGCCAGTTAAATGTGACAAAGGCAAAACTGATATGACATTCTCTTCAAAGGAATTTTGGCACATTGACTGACTGTCACGGTGCCGTTAAACATCACAACAAACCAAACCTGTGCAAAAGGTGCCAAAAATTATTTTAGACATTTATGTGACAAATTTAAGATTTTGTGATGTGACAAGCCATCAAACATCACTCCATTCTGTAAGCAGTCTACCCAGAGGCACAGTACTATGTTTTTTTTTATGAAGTCTGCCTAGACATTGTACTTTATCATTCACCCACCCCTTAAATGCTGATGAAAGCTAATCTGAATCTTGAAATGTCTTTAAGTGAATTTTCTGTATTTGGTCTGACTCAGATCAAGACTAGAAATTGGACCTGCACCTCATTTAATTTCAGTCCAATACTAATCCAAATCAAACCAAGATGGGAAAGGGAACCTGCACCTTTCTTAATTTTAGTCCAACAAGGGTTGATAGTAATCCAAATCAAACCAAAATGGGAAATGGTACCTCGCTTAATTTCAGTCCAACAAGGGTTGATACTTATCCAAATCAAACCAAGACGGGAAAGGGAACCTTCCCCTTCGCTTAAATTCAGTCCAACAAGGGTTGATACTAATCCAAACCAAACCAAGATAGGAAAGGGAACCTGCACCTCTCTTAATTTCAGTCCAACAAGGGTTGATACTAATCCAAATCAAGATAGGAAAGGGAACCTGTACCTTTCTCAATTTCTAAGTGCAATATCATCAGGTCAATAAATTTCTTTTTTGTTCAGAACGTTCATGTTACACATAAGCAGCTTGCAGTAGGACCAGGGGGTACACTTGCCCCCAAGATTTGCTAATCATTGTTTTTGTGTAATAAAGAATACAAGCATGCTTGAATTATATATGTATAATTTTTGTTTAATTTCTTGCACCCATCCCCCTCCCCCCCCCAAAAAAAAGAAAACAAACTTAATAAAAGGCAATGTTTTGCTCCTAACCCAGGCTTGAACCCAGGACCTCGTGGTCTATACATGTCTACAGACCAGGAGGTCCTGGGTTCAAGCCTGGGTTGGGTAGACACGCCAGTGCACAAAAACTGGTTATTAAAGGCTGTGGACATTGACTTGGTTGTCGATGTTATGTCTGTCCGTACGTCGTACCTGTGTTCTCGTCCGGGTTGTATTAAGCGTTTCGTGATAGCATTGTTTCTATCATAAGCGATTACGCAGGTGACCAACCCGTCATTGTAATTGTGTGTTCACTCGTCGTCGTCGTTGCCTCCAATAATTATCTCTTACAGCTGCCTATGATGTACATACTTTTTTTGTTATATTTTTATATTGATATTGCCCTCTTATAGCTCCTGCAGAATGCATCACCGGCTGCAGCGAAAACCAGTTCTTCCTTCAATCGGGTGAAGTCTTATCCCCAGGTTACCCTGGCAACTACTTCAATCGGCAGAGGTGCATATCAGTTGTTGGCTTCCCGGATGCAGTTAAAATTAGATTGACCTTTAATCTTATGCAGTTAGAAAGCTTCAAAGATGAACTAAGGATTGGCAGCGGTATTGCCGTCGATACAAATAGCTACCAATTGAATCTGAATAGACTTTACAATCCACCGCCACCGCCGGAAGAAATCATTTCAGAATACGTATGGTTTTACTTCAACACAGACTTCAATATCAATTTTGAAGGGTATAATATATCATTTCTGGTTGGTAAGTATCTTAACTATAGTAACTTTTTTTTTGATATAAATTTTGTTCAGACATATAACTCTTATTTTTTTTTTTTTTTGTCTCAGCCAGGTTGAAAACTGAAATCCATACCACTTTTTAGCTTTTTCCTGAGGTCCAGACACATTCAAATTCATGGTGTCCGGCTCACAGTCTTTGTTCCGTCATACTCTTGTCTCTCAGTTGCCCAGGTTTCCTCTTCGAGTTCTTACAAGAGCTAGCTGGCCAAGCTAATAATCATATCCCACAACACACTTTTTGAAATACTGGTGGCGTGTACCGTGGGTTATTACACTTTCCATACAACTTTAGGCTACCAAACTTGAGCCCATGGTCGATGGGGAGAAATTCACTCTAAACTTGCTATTTTTTATGTATTTTTCTTGCTTTAATTCTTATATGTAGTTCTTTGAAATTGTTTTAGTGCTCTAAAATAAGAAATTAGAAGACCTTTTATGCTTGTTTTGGCGAAAAAGTTTTTCCCAGTCCGACCTCCGAAGTTTCTGTCACTTGTTTCGTTTATGTTGATGTCATATTACTTCTATGGTTGTCCTACAGCTGGTTGGCTAACAACTCATGGACATCTAAATAGATTAAAGTAACAAGGAAACATTTTATCGAACCTTGACCTCATGAATAATCAACAAAATTTAGTTCTGCTCTAAAAGTAATAGCTGAATAGCTGTTGCATGACTCACAGAAAATGGATTAATTCTACCTTTTCCAAGTAAGTTTCAAATGGGAGGATTTTGTGGTTAAACAGCAATTTTGTTGTAAACCTATTGATAAAAGATTCTTATTATTTTAGTGAAGAATATTCTCATGAAAGCTGTATACAGTTGTGTAAAAGTTCTGGCCAAAATATTTGTCATTTATCTCTAATGGCATGCATAGAAAAAACCATAATCTTTGTATGGCGGCAGATCAGTAAACAACAGCAATCACACAACGTCAGCATACAGAAACTGGTTAAATTGAAAGAAATTAGGGCCAAATTATGGTAAATGGTACCATAGCTAGAGCTGGCCAAACTCTCATTCTTGGTTTCCCTTCCATACTATAAGTACAGTAAGGTAAGGGATGGTCTAAGGGCTGTACTGGTAGCCAGGCAGGCTTAGACCTCATACCTAAAATGTATACGATCCTTTCCTTCTCTCTCCTGCTCTACCACTGTAAACAAAATTCTTCAATTTTTTCTTTTTTGTGTTCTCCACCGCATCAGTAATGAACAGGATTGACTGCCAACTTGAGGTATCATTCAGATTTAGTATACTGGTATTTCAGATTCAGTATACTGGTATTTCAGACTCTGTATACTTATTTCAGATTCAGTATAGGCCTACTGCTATTTCAGATTCAGTATTCTGGTATTTCCGATTCAGTATACTGGTATTTCCGATTCAGTATACTGGTATTTCAGATTCAGTATATTGGTATTTCAGATTCAAAATACTGCTATTTCAGATTCAGTATACTGGTATTTCAGATTCAGTATACTGGTATTTCAGATTCAGTATTCTGGTATTTCAGATTCAGTATTCTGGTATATCAGATTCAGTATTCTGGTATATCAGATTCAGTATACAGGTATTTCAGATTCAGTATACTGGTATTTCAAATTCAGTATTCTGGTATTTCAGATTCAGTATACTGGTATTTCAGATTCAGTATACTGGTATTTCAGATTCAGTATTCTGGTATTTCAGATTCAGTATACTGGTATTTCAGATTCAGTATACTGGTATTTCAGATTCAGTATACTGGTATTTCAGATATAGTATACTGGTATTTCGATTCAGTATACTGGTATTTCGATTCAGTATACTGGTATTTCAGATTCAGTATACTGGTATTTCAGATTCAGTATACTGGTATTTCAGATTCAGTATACTGGTATTTCAGATTCAGTATTCTGGTATTTCAGATTCAGTATACTGGTATTTCAGATTCAGTATACTGGTATTTCAGATATAGTATACTGGTATTTCAGATTCAGTATACTGGTATTTCGATTCAGTATACTGGTATTTCAGATTCAGTATTCTGGTATTTCAGATTCAGTATACTGGTATTTCAGATTCAGTATACTGGTATTTCAGATTCAGTATTCTGGTATTTCAGATTCAGTATACTGGTATTTCGATTCAGTATACTGGTATTTCAGATTCAGTATACTGGTATTTCAGATTCAGTATACTGGTATTTCAGATTCAGTATACTGGTATTTCAGATTCAGTATTCTGGTATTTCAGATTCAGTATACTGGTATTTCAGATTCAGTATACTGGTATTTCAGATATAGTATACTGGTATTTCAGATTCAGTATACTGGTATTTCGATTCAGTATACTGGTATTTCAGATTCAGTATTCTGGTATTTCAGATTCAGTATACTGGTATTTCAGATTCAGTATACTGGTATTTCAGATTCAGTATACTGGTATTTCAGATATAGTATACTGGTATTTCCGATTCAGTATACTGGTATTTCGATTCAGTATACTGGTATTTCAGATTCAGTATACTGGTATTTCAGATTCAGTATACTGGTACTTCAGATTCAGTATTCTGGTATTTCAGATTCAGTGTACTGGTATTTCCGATTCAGTATACTGGTATTTCCGATTCAGTATACTGGTATTTCAGATTCAGTATTCTGGTATTTCAGATTCAGTATACTGGTATTTCAGATTCAGTATACTGGTATTTCAGATTCAGTATACTGGTATTTCAGATTCAGTATACTGGTATTTCAGATTCAGTAAAATGGTATTTCAGATTCAGTATTCTGGTATTTCAGATTCAGTATACTGGTATTTCAGATTCAGTATACTAATTTTCAGAGATAAAGCCAGTCTGCGAACCAAGGCTCACCCGCCTCCTTTGCACAAGGAAAATCTTTCTGGGTTTTTTTTCCTTTTGTGAATTACTGTGCAATTCTTCACGTCTTTCCTAACTTAAAGGTGTTGGACAGAAACACTTTTACTTGGGGGCTGTGTAGCTGGGGGGAAACTGAGATGCTTCAGCTCCCAATAATTTAGTTCAATGTGTATTATCACTTTACTCGGCTTCATTAGCTCAACCAATATTTTAAACACTTCGCCGTCCTGGCTTTTACTTTTAAAAATAACATAAAATTTTGTCTTTAAATCATAAAAATAGCATGTTAAAATTTGTGAAGTTTGGCTGATCAAAAATTGGGTTTTTTCATGCATAAGGAAATTGTAATGCATGCACAGGAAGAAAGTGCCAGTAAAAACGTTATTTACCGTATTCGATAAGCGCCCACCCTGACTAATAACTTAATTTATTTGAAGACCTAAGATAATTTTTGATACATTATTTGCTTATTTTGCATATGACACCCATGATGCTTTTGTGGGGCTAGTATAGAATCATTTCACACAATGCAGTCCCAAGTGTACACAACCCAGGAGTATGGGCCCTTATTGGGAAGAAACTTTGGGCCTAAAAAGTGGTGCAAATATATTTTGGTATTCGCCCAGCGTGCTTATTACATTGAATACGGTAATTTTATTTCCTCTATCAATTCAGTTTTTAAAAAATCTGTCACTCGTTGAAAACTAGCACATTTTACTCTGACTGTTGCGGTACCGTTAAACATCAACAAACCAACTTGAATTTTTTCTTTCTTCTGTTATTCCATTGTATCTGCACTGTTTGAACTTCTGCTTCCAATAGTTCATCTTTTCTAATTATGTTTGCACTTATATTTCAACAGAGTGGAAACTTAAATGGTAACATTATTAAAGTAAAGTTTGTGGTGCGAAAATTTGAACTAGTTGCTTCTTGACAAGAAATACAGGGAGAATGGATATTATTGAATTTGACACATTTTGGTTTACGCGTCTATAACAATTGCCACAATTCAGTCACACTTCAATTTTTAAAATTGAAAGGAAATTGAGTCCTTTCTTCTAGCAACATAAAAGGGTATAGTAAATTGGTTTTTGTTGAATTCTAAGTAGGATTTATTTAATATAATTTTTCTTAGATTTTTTTAATATACAGGCATGTGAGACTTCAGCTATTTTGCTGATTGCAGCTATTTTCCAAGCTAATTTCACCTATTTTCTGTATAATTGACAATACTTAGCTATTTTGATTAGAATATTGATCAACTTCAGCTACTTTTATAAATCATCACTCACATGTAGGATTATAGAATGAATGTAGCTGATGGCTATTTTAACCTACTGTAAAGGGAAATACTGTAGATCTACTATATGTCCTGTACTGCTACATGATCTACTATATGTCCTGTACTGCTACATGATCTACTATATGTCCTGTACTGCTACATGATCTACTATATGTCCTGTACTGCTACATGATCTACTATATGTCCTGTACTGCTACATGATCTACTATATGTCCTGTACTGCTACATGATCTACTATATGTCCTGTACTGCTACATACTATATGTCTGTACTATATGTCCTGTACTGCTACATGATCTACTATATGTCCTTTACTGCTACATGGTCTACTATATGTCCTGTACTGCTACATGGTCTACTATATGTCCTGTACTGCTACATGGTCTACTATATGTCCTGTACTGCTACATGATCTACTATATGTCCTGTACTGCTACATGGTCTACTATATGTCCTGTACTGCTACATGATCTACTATGTCCTGTACTGCTACATGATCTACTATATGTCCTGTACTGCTACATGATCTACTATATGTCCTGTACTGCTACATGATCTACTATATGTCCTGTACTGCTACATGATCTACTATATGTCCTGTACTGCTACATGGTCTACTATATGTCCTGTACTGCTACATGATCTACTATATGTCCTTTACTGCTACATGGTCTACTATATGTCCTGTACTGCTACATGGTCTACTATATGTCCTGTACTGCTACATGGTCTACTATATGTCCTGTACTGCTACATGGTCTACTATATGTCCTGTACTGCTACATGATCTACTATATGTCCTGTACTGCTACATGGTCTACTATATGTCCTGTACTGCTACATGATCTACTATATGTCCTGTACTGCTACATGATCTACTATATATGTCCTGTACTGCTACATGATCTACTATATGTCCTGTACTGCTACATGGTCTACTATATGTCCTGTACTGCTACATGATCTACTATATGTCCTGTACTGCTACATGGTCTACTATATGTCCTGTACTGCTACATGATCTACTATATGTCCTGTACTGCTACATGATCTACTATATGTCCTGTACTGCTACATGATCTACTATATGTCCTGTACTGCTACATGGTCTACTATATGTCCTGTACTGCTACATGGTCTACTATATGTCCTGTACTGCTACATGGTCTACTATATGTCCTGTACTGCTACATGGTCTACTATATGTCCTGTACTGCTACATGATCTACTATATGTCCTGTACTGCTACATGATCTACTATATGTCCTGTACTGCTACATGGTCTACTATATGTCCTGTACTGCTACATGATCTACCATATGTCCTGTACTGCTACATGGTCTACTATATGTCCTGTACTGCTACATGGTCTACTATATGTCCTGTACTGCTACATGGTCTACTATATGTCATGTACTGCTACATGGTCTACTATATGTCCTGTACTGCTACATGGTCTACTATATGTCCTGTACTGCTACATGATCTACTATATGTCCTGTACTGCCACATGATTCACTATATGTTCTGTACTGCTACATGGTCTACTATATGTCCTGTACTGCTACATGATCTACTATATGTCCTGTACTGCTACATGATCTACTATATGTCCTGTACTGCTACATGATCTACTATATGTCCTGTACTGCTACATGGTCTACTATATGTCCTGTACTGCTACATGGTCTACTATATGTCCTGTACTGCTACATGATTAACTATATGTCCTGTACTGCTACATGGTCTACTATATGTCCTGTACTGCTACATGATCTACTATATGTCCTGTACTGCCTACATGATTCACTATATGTCCTGTACTGCTACATGATCTACTATATGTCCTGTACTGCTACATGGTCTACTATATGTCCTGTACTGCTACATGATCTACTATATGTCCTGTACTGCTACATACACATACTGATGTAATATGAAACAAACAGAAACTTGTTGAAACGACATCTAATACCTATTGATGATTTGAATTAGATATGTTTTGTTCCAATTATTGATCAAGAAATGCATTAAATGGTTAGTTATGAGACCTTGGATGTTTATTCATGAGATACATAGAAAGCTTAATTGGTTAATCATGAGACCTTGGATGTTTATTCATAGAAGAAATGGTTAATCATGAGACCTTGGATGTTTATTCATGAGATACATAGAAAGGTTAAATGGTTAATCATGAGACCTTGGATGTTTATTCATGAGATACATAGAAAGGTTAAATGGTTAATCATGACATGGATGGAATGGTTTTTCATTTTATGTAGAGAATGTTTTTTTGAAGATACTTAGAATAATATTCACAAAATGCATTGATTATTTATGAGATGCTCAGAATTCATGTGATGTCTATTTATTCATGTGATGTATAGTATGTTTATCCATTATAATTATTGAATGGAATATTATTCATGCAATGCATCTGTTTATTCATGAGAATCATTGAATCGATTATTATTCATGAGATGCATCTGTTTATTCATGAGACTTATTGAATGGAATATTATTCATGGCGATCGTCTGTTTATTCATGATACTTATTGAATCGATTATTATTCATGAGATGCATCCGTTTATTCATGAGAATTATTGAATGGATTATTATTTATGAGATGCATCCGTTTATTCATGAGAATTATTGAAAGGAATATTATTCATGAGATGCATCCATTTATTCATGAGAGTTATTGAATTGTTATTCATGACATTGACCTCATGATTATTCATATTTTACTTCATTTTCAGATCATGATGAATGTGCAAGTAATCCTTGTGGACCTGGCCAAGTTTGTATAGATGAAGACTATAGCTATCGGTGTGAAGGTAATTAAAGTCATAAATAATTGTGTTTTATAAATTAGGGAGATATGCTAATTATGACATAACATATGTTATATCAATTTATGTTGTAAATTATGAATCTTATGATGATAGTTCTATATTTAGGTATCAGATCTTTAGTTTACTACCAAATCATCTTTGCTAGCATTGTCCCATTTTGTCATGTGACTGATTACAGCACAAACGTGACTGATTTCAGCACAAACCAATTATGCTGAAACAAAGAAAACAATTTTTTGCGCAAATAGTGATTGTCAGAAAAATATTGGTCGCTATTAGCAACAACATCATGATAAAGCTAAATAGATATTTGTAGAGTATTTTTAAAAAGCCTTAAAAGCAGCTTGTTTTCTGGAATGAGTAAATGGAAGTTCAGGAGATAGAACAGTGCAAAACAAACTAGGTGGAATATTCCACAGGAAAGGTGAAGTCCCTGTCACCTTGAAATCTTGTGGTTGGGTGATAGCCATTGCTATGGCAACATGCAAGAATTATGGGGGTTTTTGGTAGAATGAGCATGTGTTGTAGGTTGTCTGCTTGGTTAAACGCAACCGTTTATAAGTCCGTGCGACCAATTTTTAAACAAGCCAATGCTAAGTGGGAGGAAAGCTGGGGTCATCGGGGAAAAACCCGATATCAAACACACGCACACGTGCACAGCCAGAGCTTTAAGCATTCGGCTACCTGACGACAAACCAAATTGTCACATACAATGGGCACCCCACTTATCTCTGGTCCCGACTGGAAGTGAGGCGTCAGGATTACTGTAATTATATATATCTATGATTTGATAATATTTTCTGAAATTGCTAGCGGCATATATTTGATGTCTTTCTGGCAATTTGTAGCAAAAATAAACAATACCATAACAATTAAACAGAAATGATCTTTTAAACAATTAATTTCATAGCTTGTAAGTTTTCCTTACTTTCTTTTGCTTTACTTAAAGTATGTTTTTGTACCTCTCTTTTTAAAACTCAGTCAATGGTTTCTGTGATGTACTCTATGTTATGTTGAGGTAGATCTCAGACATACTTCATGCTTGCATTTCTAATTGTGATTAAAAATAATATTCTTTTATTTTTACAGACATCAATGAATGTGCCAGCAGTCCCTGCTTAAATTTTGGAACATGTATCGATGACATCAACTTCTTCACTTGTGAATGTCAGGCAGGGTACGAAGGAAATGTCTGCCAAAACTGTGAGTCAACATTTTTTTGTGCATGTTTGCTGTGACATCAGTTTGCAAGTGGGTGGTTGATGTGGTTTCTACAGTCAAAAGGATTACTTACAAACATTTTTCATTTCATGGAGTGTTTTCGCTTTTGACACAATTGTGTGTAAAACTTTCATTAAGCAGTTTTAGAACGTAACCGATGTTGTTCATGCCTATGTTTTCTGGATGAAAGGCAAGTAGCCTGACATTCCAGACCTAGAAGTGTCAAGTAATTCGTGACTCTTGGCCTTGAAGTGAAAGCAAAAAGCCTGATTACACCAGTGCTTATTTAGCCTGTTCTTAAACAAATTTGGATTGCATGCTTCCATGACCTCCTTGGTAAATTATTCCATAACTTGCAAATCCGATTGGAGACAAATTTATGTTGAACGCTTGTGAACAAATGTGATTGAAGAACTTTCCTGTTTTTAGAACCTCTTGTTCTGGTATTATTACGAGTAGGTAATAAATTTGTAACTCTTGTATCATATATATGTGAGACCATCTTATATACTTCAATCATATCACCTCTTTCTCTTCTGTAAGTTAATGTTGGTAGTTTCAGAGTATTAAGCCTGTCCAAATACTGGAAACTGGAATTCTATATTTCTCTCTGAATGATGGTTTGTGGTACTATGTATTAATGTAACTGCATGTACATGTATTTATCCATTAAAGACAGGACTGGTACCTTGAGGGGCCATGGGGGTCTATGGCCCCCTCTACTCACCATGCATCCTGACCTTTCGGCGCCTTTGGGGAAACAATTTTCAATCTTCTGAAAATTCAAAAAGCTATAAAATGGTCAAATTTTACCTTTCTCTTTCCATTATTAAAATCAATTTTGAGTCATGTCAGTTACTGTAGCCTGTACACATCCACAGACTTTCTTTTTCTTTGTTCTAATTTCTCTGTCAGTGGTGGATCCGTGCGTGAGTAGCCCATGTGCCAATGAAGGTATCTGTTTGAATCGCATCACGTCGTTCGAGTGTCAGTGCACTAATGGGTACACAGGGCAAAGATGTCTCCAAGGTAACAAAGGGCTATTCAGATATGTTGCAGTTCAGAGTTGGAAATTAATTATAAAATTTCCCACGGTTCTGAATAAAGGTGTCGAAAATCTTGTGACAGAAATAATATTAATAATGCGAATACATCTTTATATGCGCTCCCCTCTTTCGCAATTTAATGTACTATTCATGAGGGACGTTTTTAGAGCACATATTTACCATATATACTGTTGCTTACTCAAAAAGTGAAAATGTATTTTTTTAAATCTTTCCGCGAATTCCCGTTATAACCGCCACAACTGTAGATTTTTTCCAGCTCTGTCGCAGTTATGCTTTTGTCGTACTAGGAGAGCAAGTAGATTGCTTGTGTGTTTTATTATTAGGGATCCAGAAAACACATCCGTACCACATTGTTTGTATGATGTAAACTTTAGAATAAGAAACGAATACTTAAAATTTCAAATCTAGGTGTGACTGTCTGACTTAATGTTCTTCTATGGCAAGACAATCACCCAAATAAATGTTGTAAATGAGCACTGAGCTAAAATGCAAGGGCTTATTAATCTGGAGTCTCTAGAATATTCTAATTCACTTTTTGTGCCTATGATGGTACTTATAAGACTTGAGAATATTTAAATTAATCATTGTCATTTGTAATAAAAACAATATTTGTAAACACCTATAATAAAAATGAGACTACTGGTATTCTTAAATTTTCATGAATTAGCAAATAGACGCCCTCACATGTCGACCGAAAGCTCCTTTCATCTTGAATTTTAAAATATTTTTTTGTCATATTTTACGCAGATTTGAACGAGTGCACGAGTTCTCCATGCCGTAACGGTGGATTCTGTTCCAATGGGAGGAACCAGTTTATGTGCTTCTGCCCGAGAGGGTACTCAGGAACAACTTGCCAGACAGGTAGGTATTGGTGCATTTTTTTTTGCATTTGTTTCAAAAAAGATTTTGGTACTGAGATCCGGTGGATATTCTGTTACTTTGTTATTGTTGTTTATTGCTATTTTTGTTGTTGTATAGGAGCATACTTACTGCAGGTGTAGTAAGACAGGATGAAGCAACAGTATAGTGTAAAAATGCACCATCAGACCTTCAGAATGGCAAAGATGTAATTTTCATGTGTTAGTATGCAAAGTTGTATTCAAGTCATAATATATGAACAAGCAATTGACCTTTATGTTTTCTTCTGTAATAATATGTTTGCAACATTTACCATAATTTTCTGACAAACTTTGAGATAAAGGAAAGAAATATTAAGAACAATGTGGCAAGGTTTGGACCGTCTTTATGTCAAAATATTCTTTAAACTTTGATTGGCCATTATTCGAGAACTAATTTGCTAATTTCATTAGTTGTTTGTTCCGAATGTTAAGTCTGTTTATTTATTCATTTATTTCCACTGCATCTTTGACAAAAGAAAATTAATAATATTTGGTATACTTTCATAACAGAAGCATAATGAGTGAATTACAACAATAGAAAATAATTAGCAAGAGTGAAACAGCATTTTTTATTGCCTGCAGTGGAGGAGACTTGAATGAAGCAAAGCTTATCAGGGTCAAACTACTTTAAAAAGTAAAAAGAAAAATGATGATTCTAAAAAAGGAAAAAAAGAAGTAATAGTTTGAATTATAATGTACATACAAACTTTTGTCATAACGAGGTTAGCATTTATCATCCATCCGCTCTTTCCTTCCCCTGACATAACCCCTCCGATATTCCTGCCACTCCCATACCCCGCCCCACTCCTATACCCGCCCTCCACTATACACTGTTCCTCTCCTTTTCCCACCCTCCCCCATACAGAAAAGTTTGAGTAATCAAAAGTGTTTGTTTTTCAACAGAAAATCTTTTAGGCCTATTTGAATAGAATTTTGACTATGCAGGGAGTGAATGTTAATGTTTAATAAGATGTAAAAACAATTTTTCTTTAGCTGCCCACAGACCTTTAAGATTATTGTCAATAGTTCTAAAAACGTGACAGACATAAAATATTGGTGGCTGTCTTGTTGATTAAAAACCATTTACAATGTTTCTTTATATCAAGAAAAGATTCATCTTGCTTTTTTTTCTTCTACCAGAAACGAATGAATGCGGTTCAAACCCATGTCAGAATGGTGCAGAGTGCATTGACCTTATTGACATGTATCGTTGCAACTGCTCAGCTGGGTTCAGAGGCTCTACGTGTGAAGAAGGTAAGAATTACCTGTGCCGCAAAACAGTAAAAACTTCAGCTTTCTACTCTGCAATTTGACAAAATCTCTCACAATTTTTAATGCAGCATTTTGTAACACCCCCCCCTCTTTTAATGTTGTGTGCTTTCAAGAAACATTGGAAAATGTGAATTTTTAACAATAATGAAGGGAATAAGGATTTTCCTAAACTACTTGTGGCCACGATTGTAGCAGCCCAGGTTGATTTTGCAGATATCACCAACCAAAACAGTACACCATAATTTGTTATGAAAACAGTCTTGGGTGTTTTTACATAAATTCTTCAATGGATGTTTTCAGGGACATTAAAAATCTCAAACAAATTAAGACTAGGCATTAAAGGGTACAGCCAAACACATTCAATGTTAGGATATAGGGAATATTGAAAATCAAATTGTTTTTTTAATGTTTTTGGTTTGTTTTGTGATCAGTTTTTTTTGCCACAATTGTCTGAAAGTGTTCATTTCTTGTAACTTACTACAACTGTGAATATATATGTGAGAAAAGTAAATATGGTCTATACACAGGTACTGCATAAATCAAAAACAGTATAGATTAAGGATTGCAATCACACTGAGGTTGTTTCAAATTTCAACATCTAGAATTTCCTCCATTTCTTTGTCCTTTAAAAACAATCTTCTCTCTCTATTGTTGGTGTCCAATATAAGTGTAAAAGAATTTATACATCGTCATTTTTAATACATTTTTTCTTAGTTATTTGTTAAAAGGGATAGGTTCATATGTAGGCAATGGGTATGTTTGAGACAGTGCGTATTAACATTGATCAAATGATTGTATGTGTACCTGTTTGCATATATGATTATTTGAACATATATGAATCACCATTTTTCGCTTTTATTTGATATTATTCTTTCAATTTTGTATTTGTACAAGCTGTGCATTGCTTTGTTAGATAAGTCCACCAGGGTTTCTGAGAATACTTTTGTTTACATTGTGAATTTTTATTGCTATGTTCAAAGATGTGAAGAGATGAAAAAATGACGTAAATGTTCTTGAAAAATGTTCTTGACAAAATGTTTTAGTGAAAATGGAAAACAATGAAGGACTAGGTAGGTAAAAGTAAGGTTTCTAAGGTAGTAGAGAAAATTATATGGACCAATATCCTAACATATCTTATTTGGTTCCTTATCGTTAACAGATATCAATGAGTGTGCAAGCAACCCTTGTGCCAATGGGGGCTTCTGTTCAGATCTTGTCAACCAGTTTAAGTGCACCTGCCCTGCAGGCTATGTCGGAGAGAGGTGCCAGTCAGGTGAGCCATTTCTATATGTATATATAAGTGTCATTCAGGAGATGACCATCCGAGGTGTCATTTAGGAGATGACTAATCCAGGTGTCATTTAGCAGATGACCATCCAAGAGGTCATTCAGCAGATGGCATTCCATAGATGTAGTTTAGCAGATGTCATTCAGTAGATGACATTTAACAGATGACATTCTGAAGATGACATTCAGGAGATAATATTAACCAGATGTCATTCATTAGATTTTATTCAGCAGATGAAATTAAGGAGATAACATTCTGAATATGACATTCAGCAGATGGCAGTTAATAAGGAGATGACATTCAGCAGATGAAAATCTTTAAAAGATGAAAATCAGCAGATGTCATTCAGTAGTGCAGTATATGATATTCAGTAGGTGTCATTCAGCAGATGACATTTGACAGATGTCATTCAGTAGTGCAGTATATGATATTCAGTAGGTGTCATTCAGCAGATGACATTTGACAGATGACATTCAGTAGGTAAAATTAAATAAATGACATTCAGTAGATGACATTTAGCAGATGTTATTTACTAGATGACATTCAGTAGATGACATTCAGTAAATGACATTCAGTAGATGACATTCAGTAGATGACATTCAGTAGATGACATTCAGTAAATGACATTCAGTAGATGACATTCAGTATATGACATTCAGCATATGACATTGACTAATGGCATTCAGTAGATGGCATTTAGTAGATGGCATTTAGCTACATTACTATCAATTAGACCAAGTTGGTAACTGAAGCAAGCTGTTAAGTCAGGACTTCATCTTTACAGAGTAAAGTAAACTTGATGGATAGGAGTTAGGGGAGCCTAATATAGTGACTAAGTGAAAGGGCAGAAATGTCATAATTGGGACAACAGTACACTTGTTTTAAATGTGGTCATTGAACTTATGATTTAATTTAAACAAAACCCCTTTTTAATTTTCTTGTGTTAATTTCTGGTAAACTTTAGAGGTGCAGTGGTTAAGGAGTCATGCTTGTTGCAAAAAGGTACCGGGTTTGATTCCCGCCGGGTGCCATTTTGTCCTCGAGCAATACACTTTTCTTGCTCCAGTTCACTCGGCTATAAAATGAGTGCCATCATTGCTGCGGAGTTAGCCTGCGATGGACTGGCGTCACATCCAGGGAAGTCATGTGCTCTTTTCTGCTTGGCTAAGGAAACTGGGGATAAGCACTGTTACCCTATGGGTAATGGCTTAGCACCATTACCGTATGGGTAATGGCTTAGCACCATTACCGTATGGGCATTGGCTTAGCACTATTACCGTATGGGTAATGGCTTAGCACCATTACCGTATGGGTATTGGCTTAGCACCATTACCGTATGGGTATTGGCTGAGCACCATTACCGTATGGGTATTGGCTTAGCACCATTACCGTATGGGTATTGGCTTAGCACCATTACCATATGGGTATTGGCTTAGCACCATTACCGTATGGGTATTGGCTTAGCACCATTACCGTATGGGTATTGGTTTAGCACCATTACCGTATGGGTATTGGCTTAGCACCATTACCGTATGGGTATTGGCTTAGCACCATTACCGTATGGGTATTGGCTTAGCACTATTACCGTATGGGTATTGGCTTAGCACCATTACCGTATGGGTATTGGCTTAGCACCATTACCATATGGGTATTGGCTTAGCACCATTACTGTATGGGTATTGGCTTAGCACCATTACCATATGGGTATTGGCTAAGCACCATTACCGTATGGGTATTGGCTTAGCACCATTATCGTATGGGTATTTGCTTAGCACCATTATTATATGGGTATTGGCTTAGCACCATTACCGTATGGGTATTGGCTTAGCACCATTACCATATGGGTATTGCACCATTACCATATGGGTATTGGCTTAGCACCATTACCGTATAGGTATTGGCTTAGCACCATTACGGTATGAGTATTGGCTTAGCACCATTACTGTATGGGTATTGGCTTAGCACCATTACCGTATGGGTATTGGCTTAGCACCATTACCGTATGGGTATTGGCTTAGCACCATTACCGTATGGGTATTGGCTTAGCACCATTACTGTATGGGTATTGGCTTAGTACCATTACCGTATGGGTATTGGCTGAGCACCATTACCGTATGGGTATTGGCTTAGCACCATTACCGTATGGGTATTGGCTTAGCACCATTACCATATGGGTATTGGCTTAGCACCATTACCGTATGGGTATTGGCTTAGCACCATTACCGTGGGGTATTGGTTTAGCACCATTACCGTATGGGTATTGGCTTAGCACCATTACCGTATGGGTATTGGCTTAGCACCATTACCGTATGGGTATTGGCTTAGCACTATTACCGTATGGGTATTGGCTTAGCACCATTACCGTATGGGTATTGGCTTAGCACCATTACCGTATGGGTATTGGCTTAGCACCATTACTGTATGGGTATTGGCTTAGTACCATTACCGTATGGGTATTGGCTGAGCACCATTACCGTATGGGTATTGGCTTAGTACCATTACCGTATGGGTATTGGCTTAGCACCATTACCGTATGGGTATTGGCTTAGCACCATTACCGTATGGGTATTGGCTTAGCCCAATTACAGTACCGTATGGGTATTGGCTTAGCACTATTACCGTATGGGTATTGGCTTAGCACCATTACCGTATGGGTATTGGCTTAGCACCATTACCGTATGGGTATTGGCTTAGCACCATTACCGTATGGGTATTGGCTTAGCACCATTACCGTATGGGTATTGGCTGAGCACCATTACCGTATGGGTATTGGCTTAGCACCATTACCGTATGGGTATTGGCTTAGCACCATTACCATATGGGTATTGGCTTAGCACCATTACCATATGGGTATTGGCTTAGCACCATTACCGTATGGGTATTGGCTTAGCACCATTACCGTATGGGTATTGGCTTAGCCCAATTACCGTATGGGTATTGGCTTAGCACCATTACCGTATGGGTATTGGCTTAGCACTATTACCGTATGGGTATTGGCTTAGCACTATTACCGTATGGGTATTGGTTTAGCACCATTACCGTATGGGTATTGGCTTAGCACTATTACCGTATGGGTATTGGCTTAGCACTCTTACCGTATGGGTATTGGCTTAGCACTATTACCATATGGGTATTGGCTTAGCACTATTACCGTATGGGTATTGGCTTAGCACCATTACCGTATGGGTATTGGCTTAGCACTATTACCATATGGGTATTGGCTTAGCACTATTACCGTATGGGTATTGGCTTAGCACCATTACCGTATGGGTATTGGCTTAGCACTATTACCGTATGGGTATTGGCTTAGCACCATTACCGTATGGGTATTGGCTTAGCACCATTACTGTATGGGTATTGGCTTAGCACCATTACCGTATGGGTATTGGCTTAGCACCATTACCCTATGGGTTTTGGCGTGGTGGCTTGGATGGATTTAACTTTTTTAACTGGTGAATTTTGGTTTTGTATTCAGGTTTTATTGGTAATATTTAGTAAAGAATTTATCAATAAGATTGAATATAAAGTTTGAATTGTAATTGTAATTTGAAATTAAATTGTTAATTTACTTCATTTGACTTTAATTTTATTGTGACAGTTCATTTAGCATAGCATAGCAAGGTTTAACGTCTCGAAAGCATCCAGTGCTGGACATTATATCAAGACGGCCACAGCGTTTGATAACCAGTTGTGAACTCACTGGATGCAGACTCACCGGGATTTGAACCCGGGACATGCGGGTGAGAGGACAAAGCACTAACCACCACATCACGGAGATCTAATGTTTAAATAAATTACAAAGTATATACTAAATTGTTTTGTAAGATGTGTAAATTCTTCAGATGACTTATAGCTATTGTTTCTATCGTATTAATTGAAGAAAAGCCAGATTTTAAGTCACCTTTGGAATTGTAGAATGTGATATCGATATGAATTGAATAAGACCAAATTTGGTATGCCTTTCTATTCGCAGAGATTGACGAGTGTTCAAGTGCTCCGTGTCAAAACAATGCCACTTGTTTGGATGGCATCAACTCCTTGACTTGCCAGTGCGTGCTGGGATTCACTGATGTCTTTTGTAGCACAAGTAAGAAACCTAAGTGTAGAGTATCTCATCTGTCAAAGCAAAAGAATTCAGGGAGTTTTAACAAATTGTTTGGTAGTAAACAAATATGACAGTGACGGGAAGTTAAAGATGCTGTGAATGTCAGCCAATGATCAAAGATTGTTGAGTTTACTAGGTCGAAATGCTATTATTATTATTTTCTCACTTGATTGCTGAGGAGCGAAGAGGAAAACAATCATTTTGGTGTTGAACGCTCACAATAGGAAAAGTTCATCTGTGCAATTGTACATCCTGGATGACTATTATATGAAATGTAATGATTGTGGAACTTGATCTTTTTCGTTTTTCTAGTATATACCAAAAAAAACTAGCAACAGTAATATTTTGTGTAAACATTTACAATTTTAGGTTCAAAATATTGCAAAACTGTATTTTTTGCTAAGCCACATGATAGATCTAACTGCAAATGTACACAAATCATCCTTTCCTGTTTGTGCTGGTTTCTATGGAGTAGTAAGTGCCATAAATGGCCAGATTTACAACCTTGATAATATGTAGTGAAATGCTTTTGCATTTTCGTAACGAGTAACCCTTCTGAATTTCTTACTAAAAATATGTTTTGACATGTGCAGAATGGCTCTTTTGAAAAATCACACACATTTTTTAAAGCGGAATCATCAGGGTAGTTTGTAACGTATCATTTCTCTATACTTGCAATAATATGCTTTTGATTTATGTTCTTTATTTCTGTCAGTATTCATTTTTATATGGCAGAATTAATGCATGAACGCATTTCATTTAAATGGAGTGGGAAGTACTGTTGTATAGTTATTACAGTAAAGACACATTGTGAGATAGCGACAAAATTGATAATTCCCTTTTTTCTCAATAGAAATTGAAATAACAACAGAAGTTATACGTAAGTGAAAGTACTTTTGAGAAAGAAAAGCTGCATCATCATTTATTAAATCCTTTAATAGTGTGATGGAAATTTTGGGCCGCATCACGTAACAAAAAACATCCCTTCCCTTGAAAAATGTGCTTATAAGCTTCTTAGAAAAATGCCTCCGTGTAAATAAAAGTTTTCAGTCTTGCTATTTCATTTTCTCTCACCTCAAACACCACTTGTACTAAAATTCTACCGCATTCCTCCATTTTAGTTAAGTCTTAAGGCCATTGCACACTAAACGCGTGGAAGCAAGTGATTTTTTAAGCAAAATTGAATCAAACAAAGGGATAGCTCATTTTGACCTCTTGTTTTTCATAGATGAGGCATCATCATTGTACAGCCTTTCAGGTGAAAACTGAAAATTGTTCCAGGGGCATTTCTATATGCAACATAAAATTGCTCTTTACCAATTTCCGTACTGTTTGAACAAAATAGCATTGCTAACATCATCAACCTCAATCGTAAACTGCATTGTGTGTAAGCAAGGAGTAAAAACATTTTCTAATAATTGTTTCTTGTCTGATTTTCTAAACAATTGCTTGCCGCACCACATTCGGCGCGCAATGGTTTTAATACACACACTCTCTCATTCCATTTGCACCTCAGTTGTGTGACTCCTCAGTCATGGGACTCCCAAATTGATAACAAACTCCACGTCATCCAGCCCACCATTCTGATCAATCCCACTAACAACCCACAACGTCCCACATTACCCACCTTAAAATAGGTCACACCCACCTCACTCACTCCCACCTCCTTACTGGCTCCCCCCACCCCTCTGCAACAATTGCCATTGCGCCCTCACAATCCATCACATTCTCCTTGCTTGCCCCCTGTACAACCTTCCCAGAGCTTCCCACGCTGCCCACAACTCGGTAGCCAAGCTCTTCCAAAAAACCCTCCGAACAAAATTATCTCCTTCCTTCATCATGCTCCCTCTACAACCATATTTAGTCCTTCCCCACCCCCTCTCTCTACATTATTTTCCCACCCATACACCTCCTCTCTCGATCCCAGATTTCTGGCATTTAGTTCTCGTGTTTCTCTCAATCTCCCCCTGTTTACTCTCCTTCCTACCTCTGGAATAATCTAACCTCTCAGGCACAATTTGACCCTTGCTGTTGTGGTGCCGTTAAACTCTCAAAACAAACAAACAATCAGTTGTGTTAGATTTGGTTATAATCTCTCTGGCTCTATTGTTCTCAGTGAGTGGCTGCCCTACCGCTAAAGAATATAACCCTAAATCTATGTTGTTATTTCTTTCCTCAGACATAAATGAATGTTTCAGCAATCCGTGCATTCAAGGATCATGTTTGGATGAGGTCAATCGATACAGCTGTGATTGTAACCCTGGTTACACGGGACTCAACTGCGACATAGGTTTGTGTTCTTTAATGTATACATCTCGTTTTAAAGGCATGAAATATGATTACATTTACATTTGAAATGTTAGTATGCTGTCATTAAATAGAATATGATTTAAATAATTAATTAACTGTGTTGGTTATTTTAATGTATTTCTGGGCCCTCATCAATAATGTTACAGTGTTACAAACAGGCTGCAGACTGTTTGAATAGTAGGTATCAGATAATTCTTCTGGGTATGATATTGTCAACGACAACAAATGCAAAGGTCACACAGTATGCAAATATAAATATACAGCATAGGTGGTATACAAGTAAGTGTTATGGCAGGTTATCACAGTTAGCAGATCATTCAGTTTTCTATATTTTAAGGAATATTCCCATGAATTTTCATCTATCTATATATATATATATATATATATATATATATATATATATATATATATATATATATATATATATATATATATATATATATATATATACATATATATATATATATATATATATATATATATATATATATATATTATATGCACACATACATTGGCATAACAGCTGACTAATTTAAGTACAGATAAAATAATAACACAAAATCAATCAGGAACAAAAAACACTCTTACAGAACTGAAGTTTGGAAGTTTATTTCGTCACTAAAGGATGGCAACCAGAATTATTCAATTTCATAGTAAATCTTCAAATTTTCAAACACTAAGGAGAATAGAGATGGCCTTTGTAACCTTTACACAGATGAGAAACTTGGCATTGAGACTTACAAATCCTTGGGCCTGCTGAACAAAAGACTTAAAATGTTCTCCACATGTCACCATAGTAACAAGCGATTGCAGCACACTGTCAACATTAATAGCGCCAGTACTTCAAGTAACTCAGTTACGTGAACATTGACAAAAGCCGGTCCTCACCCCAATGACCACCTATGCAGCAAGCATTTAAAGAAAGAAGGAAAATCTGGAGTAGAATCATTCGCCTGATGATCGGAGAGTGTGCAGTGAAACCATTCGTCATCATTGACAATTACCTATATTTCAGCTCTTCTATTCAAAGAATCGAGCACTTTTTACATCGTGATATGAAATTATATTATATATATATATCTTTATATATATTATATATATATATTATATATATATATATATATCTCTCTCTCTATATATATATATATATATATATATGTATATATGTATATATATATATATATATATATATATATATATATATATATATATATATGTATATATATATATTTATATATATATATATATATATATGTATATATATATATATATCTTGGAAATTTAATAACTCCTAAATGGAATAAGATCTAAAGTTTTTTCACCAAAAGTTTTTCTTAATAGTCAGTCGTTTGTCAAATAATTAAAAATAATAGCAAGAACGAATAGTTTAAGGAACAGAAAAATGCATAATGCATAAAAATAAAGTTATGGTCTAAAATTTTGCCATGGAAATATTTAATTTTTATATTTGATTTGTGCATGCTGCACATGCAGTCCATTCTATGAGTAACAATCATATATCAGACCCTAAGGGATTACTTATCACTAGTATACCAACATCTGTTCTTTTGCAGAGATTAACGAGTGCAGTAGCAACCCTTGCCAGAACGGAGCGAACTGTATCAACAACGTAAATGCCTTCATGTGCAGCTGTTTGCCGGGATACACCGGGATACTCTGTCAAGAAGGTCATTCTCTCTCTATCTTCATGTTCTCTGTAATAGAGTAAATTGCACCAATGTTATCAATGTATTGTGTATAAAATCATCCAGTTACTGGTCAAAACGTAATCACAACAAACGGTGGGGTTAGGGGGAGGGGGTAACAAAGTCAAAACTGAAAGTTGGTTACCAAAAGTGGTGGGGAAAATCATAAAATCACACTAAAATACACAAAATCATCATACAAAAGATACAAATATGGAAAAGGGGGACTTTGGAAATTCCCCCTTGCACCACCCAAATCCATCTTTGCACCCCAAATCCCCTTGCACCCCAAATCTCCCTTGTACCCCAAATCCCCCTTGCACCCCAAATCCTGGCTATGAATAAGTGCATAACAAAATGTGCCCTTGTGTTGGCTGTCACATGGTAGCAGCTTTCATATCAAAACTGAGCATTTTTAAAATGAAAGTCATGCATTTATAGTCAGTAAAAAGTCTGTAACATTTGCTGTCGCTGATTTGTAATTAAAGAAAATCAAAGCAATTATGTTTCTGGCATTAAAGAAAAAATGAATGAATGAACCTTAATGACACGATCTTGGAAGAAACTTTGTTCTACATTTAAAATTCCTTAAAAATAGCTAAAAGTGATCTAAATAGGTTGCATTGATTATCAAAATCCAGTTTTGTGAGGTTGAAAAGCAATTTTTAGCGAGGTAGCTACTTGTAACAATAATCAAGACACCATCACAGAAAAAATACAAATAGTTCTTACAATTTCTTTCGCAGATGTGAATGAATGCGCCAGTAATCCCTGCCTGAATGGTGCCATCTGTCTGGATCTGATTAATTCATTCCAGTGCATTTGCTTTCCGGGATTCCAGGGCATCTTCTGTGACCAAGGTAAGATACTTGTATTTGTTTGTTATAATAACAACAATATTCATAGTGAAGCTTGATGTTTGTATAAATTGTGACCAGAATAATCCTAATTTTAATCTAAGTAGGAATTTATATAACGCTAGTAATCAACAGCACTGTACATACACAAAAAAGAATGTATGAAAACAGACAAAGGTAGAAAGGTGAAAATAAGAACTGTAGTATTAAAATTAATAGTTTTCAATCTTTTTGGAATGAATTTTTATTGGTTTTGTTTCTGAGATTTAATGATAGCAAATTTTAAAGAAATGGGTGCAGCATGGTAGAATGACCGGGGTCCTATTGTTTTGACTTTTGGCAGGTGACATTTTATATTTGTGTTTTGTTCTTAAGTTCTAAAGAGGTTATCTGTTTTAAAGACAATGTCGAAAGATGAAACAATGGGGTTGAGCTGAACCCTTAAAAACCCACGCGGTCGTGTCATGACTGCCTGGACATGCACTTTTAAAAAAACTATTTAGGTAGCTTTTGCCTTTTTTTTTTATCACCCCTGCACTTCCTCTCTCGATCCCAACTTCCTGGATTCTAGTCCCCGTACTTCTCTCAGACTCTTTTCCTATTTTCTTTTCTTTCTACCTCTGGAATGATCTAACCTCTCAGGCCCAATTTGACCCTCGCTGTCATGGTGCGTTAAGCCTTTCAAACAAACAATTGTGATAATTGTAATCCTGGTATCATTTGAAAGAGCTCGAATAGTTTTTTCAGAAGATTACACTTTTGATGGGGGTTATATTGAAGATTTTAGAGAAATTTCCTTTTATTTGATATAAACATAAATGCATACCACCTCTAAATTGACCCAAAACTATAAGAATTAAATTCACCTTTGAATAAATAATGACTACAGAAGAAAACAAAAAACTAGTGTAGCGGTTATTGATGCATACTAGCACGAGCACACCAGGTTCAAGCCTCCGGTGAGACTGCTGCACTGTAATTTTTCTGCTGCGGTTTTCAGGGGTCATTTGGCTAAAATTATTTTTAGTATTTTCTCATTTTCCCCTCTAGCTAAAAATTGTAGATTAGCATCATTGAAAAGGAAATTTGATAAAGAATTTAAATATGTAACACAAAACTCTATTTTCAATATTCAAAAGAAATTATACTTGTGGAAAAAATTGCTCATTTGTTGACTGACGTAATTTCCATATATTTGTCAAATTTTTGGTAAATTTGCTTTCAGTACTCAAAAGACCAATATCTTAGCTTTCAATAAAACCAAACTTGTAAATAAAGAAAATGAAAGGAAAGTTGTCAAAAATTCATATGGATAAAAAAGTTACAAAAATTTGCTTCACAATTTGCAAACCCCTGGTACAGTAAGGGTTAAAGGGAAGGTGAATGTGGGCCTCTCTTTCTGCCCTATGATATTTGGCTCACATTTTTCAACCCTCGGTAGAGTAAGGGTTAAAGGGAAGGAGGACTTGGGCTTCTTTTTCTGCCCTATGATATTTGGCTCACATTTTTCAAACCCCTGGTAGAGTAAGGGTTAAAGGGAAGGTGGCAGGGCTTCTCTTTCTGCCCTGTGATATTTGGCTCACATTTTTCAAACCCCTGGTAGAGTAAGGGTTAAAGGGAAGGTGGCAGGGCTTCTCTTTCTGCCCTATGATATTTGGCTCACATTTTTTAAACCCCTGGTAGAGTAAGGCTTAAAGGAAGGAGGACTTGGGCCTCTCTTTCTGCCCTATGATATATGGCTCACATTTTTCAAATCCCTGGTAGAGTAAGGGTTAAAGGGAAGGTGAATGTGGGCCTCTCTTTCTGCCCTATGATATTAAAGGTCCCTTGTATTCTTTCTTTTGCAGATATTAATGAATGTCTGAGTGGTCCATGCTTAAACAATGGTCTGTGCAGTAATCTTGTGAACCAGTTCACCTGCTCATGTCCCCCTGGTTTTGCGGGGGAGAGGTGTGAGGTGGACGCCTCCGAGTGCTCCAGTATTCCCTGCCAGAACGGCGCAACATGTGTTGATGAGGCCAATGGGTTTCACTGTATCTGTCCACGTGGCTGGACTGGTGGTCTTTGTGAGCTATGTGAGTGTTAAGTTTAGTTCCTCTTTTAAGAAGACAGTTGAGAATTGGCTAAATTCATTGACTATACTAGGGAACTGTAGATTTACATTAATTTTTTAATAAATTTGATGCGTGATGCAAGCTCCACTGCTTAAAAAAAATGTTTGTAGAGGAATTTCATCACGTGACTCTTAACTAAACTGGACTCCATTTTGCAGGGCAGTGGCGTTGTTGCATTTCACACGTCTTCACACAGCTCAGTCACATCACACATACAACAAACATACTACATGCTAACCTACCAGTACCAGTTCAGCAAATTTTACTATTTGCAATTTTTTGTTCACTTCCGATTTTACTTCATATTTTCCTTAAGTTTTATATTTTCACTAGATAAACCATAACGTTGATGCCAGCTGATTGCTCGTTATACTCAGACAAAGCCTACATACCTGATATAAAGTGTTTGCTGCAAATCCTAATGTAAACTGTCAGGTTGATCAGATGGAAATGGAGAAAATGTCTTTTTATTCCCCTGCCCACATCTATTAGTGCAACCAATGGTACAGCAAGATTCCGGCATAATTATCTTACAAAAATAATCTTTTATAACAACATGCAAACGTATGTAAGTCTAAATAAGTGTACAACAGATGGCAGTTGTATTTCCCAACAAAATGGTGATGTAAAAAAGTCATGTGACATCAGCTGAAACACCCTTATAGCTGAAATATTCAGAACTACAAATGTTTGATTTCTGAAGATGATTTCTTGCCACATACCTATTAATAAATACCTCTAATCAGCCTACTTGAACTTCTAACATCCACAAATACTTCTGCTTCATTTCCCAATGGAAACATCTACAATCCTGGACAAAATACTGGCACTTTGTGTCCTCCTCTATGCCCTGTTCAACGTTTCACATATATTATCAAAAACTTTCTGTTGTAATTACATCCCAACTTGCATTGGATAGGGGTCGAAGGGGCCCCTGATTGTAGATGTGTTTGCACAAAGCAGTCAATGACAGAGCTTAAACATTTATGGAATGCGCCATTGAGATACTTGGAGAATCTTCTTATAGTAGAAGATATATACTTGGCATGAGATATTCTACAAAGCTTACTTGTGTTAGTATTGGTATCTTGAAGCTGTCTTCATAAGCAGCCTAGCTGTGCAGTTCTGATTAAAGGCTTTTATCATCATTAGTGAATCTCGAGTTGAGTCCTCTTTGAAAGCTCGCAATCTCGTTGTTATATTTGACTCCTTCATGACCATAAATAGTTACATTTCTCATATAACAAACACTGCATCTTTACATCTTCACAAATATCTCAATTGAACTGCGACAGAATAGATAGTACATTTGTTTGTTACATCTTGATTAGATATGGGAAATTCCTTGCTTCATGGACTGCCCTACAAACAGATTCATCGTCTTCAAGTACTTCAAAACACGGCTGCACAGATTGTAACTCTCAAAGAAAATGTGTCACATAGCTCCCATCCTGAAGATTTGCTCTGGCTTCCAGTTTCTCATCGCATCATGTACAAAATATTATTTATTAATTAAAAATGGATGAATGCTTGTGCCCCAGTTTACATATCTAACTTGCTGAAATTATATGTTCCTCTTCGTAATCTTCGTTCTGGTGATAAAGTCCTTTTATGTGAACTAAAATTCCTACCATACATGGGGTGACAGATCATTTGCTGTTGCAGCTCCGAATCTTTGGAATGGATTGCCACTCCATATCAGGTTGTCTTGTTCTGTTGACTCAATAAAAAAAGATCTAAAAACCCATCTTATGTGTGATGCCTATGAAAATATGTACTCAAATTTTTAAAATCACTGTTCATTTATTTTATTGTTCATATATACTTATCTGTAAATTGAATGTTATATGTACAGCGCCATGAGCATCCATTAGGATGGATATGTGCGTGTTATAAATCTTATTTATTATTTTTATTATTATTTAGTTCAGTGGTTGAGCATGTCCATCTTATATAAAAGAGGACTTCAAAAGAAAATTTAAGTTTAATTCTTTGTCTTACCAGTGTAGAAATGACTGGTGTAGTTAGTCTAATATGGAAAGTTGGCACCCTAATCCTCATATTCTTAACAATTCTCAATGTGTTTTAAAGAAAGTTTATTTAGGTTTGTTACTGTTTAGATTATTTTTCCTCGAACTTTCTTCAGGTGGTATATTATAAATACCATTACTAGATTAGGTTTTCTACTTTTCTGGCGTATCCCAAGTCTCAAAATCGCAGGACAAAATATGATAGAATACATAACGATTTGAGGAATCTGAGGATATGACATCACAACTAGTCTTGATTTTAGTTGTTTCTACACAAATGATACCAAACTTTAAACTTAGATATCTCCTTAACAAATTAAGATTTTGGAATGCTTTCTTCACTATTTTGTTTCCTTTGAAGTCCTCTTTTATATAAGATGGACTTGCATGACCACTGAACCAATCCTTTACACTCAATTAATTGTTTTATTTATTTCTGCAGCTGTCAATGAATGTGCGAGCAATCCGTGTCAAAACTTTGGCACCTGTCTTGATGGACACCTTTCATATACCTGCACTTGCCTGCCAGGCTACAGTGGTGCAAACTGTGGTATTGACATTAATGAATGTGCAAGCAACCCATGCGCAAATGGAGGCATTTGCCGTAACAGTTTGAATTCTTACTTTTGCACATGTATCAATGGCTGGGCCGGTCCTAGATGCATGGAGGAGATTGATGAATGTTTGAGCAACCCCTGTCTGAATGGTGCAGCCTGCAATGACTTGATCAACAGATACAGCTGTATTTGTCTGTCAGGATACAGTGGGTTGCGTTGTGAACTGTTTATCAATGAGTGCCAGAGTAACCCCTGTGCAAATGGTGGAACATGCATCGATGGACTCAATCAGTATATCTGTATTTGCGCCCGTGGTTTCGAAAGTACTAACTGCCTCAATGACATCAATGAGTGCGCCAGCATGCCGTGCCAGAACGATGGTGTTTGTAATAATCTTATTTCAGAATACACCTGTACTTGCAGACCAGGATATGAAGGGGTAAACTGCCAGGTGCGGGTAGACCCATGCGAGTCCTCTCCTTGTGTCCATGGTGGTACCTGCCAAGATAAAGTGACATACTACTCTTGCATTTGTCCTGTGGGTTACGTTGGAATAAACTGTGAAAATGACTTTGATGAATGCGTGAACAACCCATGTAACAACAATGGTATTTGCATCAACACTGATGGAAACTACTTCTGCAGTTGTGCAACGGGTTGGGCAGGTGCGATCTGTGATGTTAATATTAATGAATGTAACAGTGCCCCTTGTAAGAATGGAGGAATCTGTACAGATCTCGTTGCCGGTTACCAGTGCACTTGCTTGTCCACTCACATGGGGAAAGAGTGTGAGGCAGAAGTGAATGCTTGCGAGTCAGACCCGTGCCAAAATGGTGGAATCTGCCTAGATCGGAACACCTACTATGCATGTGCCTGCGCAACTGGTTACATCGGAAGAAATTGTGAAAATGGTAAGTTTTTCATACCTCATTCTTTTTTCATGCATGTTATTGTTTTATGATTCATATTTGTGTATATAAAGTAAACAATTCTGCAGTTGAAAATATTCTGAACTAGTTGTTGTAAGGTGTACAGTTGCCACTTTTGTTTTTTTCTTCAACGCAATTGTTTTAGATTTGATTTTGTTTTAATCATTAAACAATTAAGCGGTAGAGTTTGGGAATCACTGCTTAATCCTTACCCACCAATTGTTTGAGTTGGTAGAGCGCTGATGTCTGAGATGCAGAAAGTTCCAGTCTCATTAGATTCAATCAGCAGATACATGTACCTGACATTGTGTGTATGTCATCTGAGTCATCTGCTTTCCCCCATCCAGCCATTGGGAGAAGTGGACATTGATTGGACGGCACCTCATCCACCCATTGGATGAGGTGCTAAATGACAGCAGGAGCGTCACTCCCTGCCTGGTCCTCTGAAAAGTTATTTTAGTCATGATGTCTAATTTATGTCATTACTCTTTGATGTTTACATGGATGAAGCCAGGATGTAAAAATTGTAAAATGGTAATGGTAAAATGTTCCAGAAAATGTGCTTAAAGGTTCAGATATTTCCCTCTACAACCCCGCCTCCCAAAAAAAAAAAAAAAGATGTAAAATGGTAATGGTAAAAAGGTCCAGAAAATGTGCTTAATCTGAAAGGCTGGCTACACACCTGATATACCTCTTTTTAATTTTGATATCGTAATATTACATTAGTCACTCCTTTTTTCCTTCCTCCTTTACAGAAATTAATGAGTGTGCCAGCAATCCGTGTAAGAACAGTGCAAACTGCACTGATTTGGTTGGGAATTACGCATGCACCTGTACCGCTGGGTATCAGGGGAAGAATTGCCAAATGAGTAAGTATTTCTAATGGACCAAATATCTGTTACATAAAGTGTGAAATACATCTTTCCTCTGCATCGAGACCTATATTTAGTCATGAAAGCAATATCTTTCCTTAGGAGAAATGGTCCTTCAATCATTCACAGTTAATGCACACATTACCTCAGGCATATGATACACAGCTATTTCTATCACCAGTTTGCAAACAAATTTCTTCCACTAAGACACCTAACACAGATGAGTGATTTTAATCACAAAAGTACCCTGATTACTCAGCACTGGCTTCTGTAATCTTATACACACTTAAATAATCTTGGGCTACTTGGCTGTGGTGTGCATGAGAATGGCAGATAAACAGTCATTGTTTGGAGTGGAAACACAATATACTGAACAGGAAGTTGGGTTGGTAATTGTCATACTGGAGTTTTCAGGATTAACTCAAGTGTTGGATGCGGGTAGGCTTAAAGAGAAACTTTTTGGCATGGTGGAGTATCTGAAAATTGAATTATCTTAATTGATTATTGTTGAACTGCTTGGCACACAAACAAGTTCTTTTTTGAAATAATTGAATCTTTGTTTAAAAATTCTTTGACATTAATGGCTACAAGCCAGAATGTCCCAAAACTTAACTATTTCATATTTCAACTGATAAGCTCATCTGGAGGGAAATTCTTGGGAGGGTCTTGGTGTATAAGAAACATAATTTTGAAATAAATGCAAATTTAAACAAAAATAGAAAGAGAACATTGCAGAAATAATAAAACACAATATTAAATATCTGATAATTGTTTCCTTCTGTTTGTATAAATGCTGCTTATCAGTATAAAAGAGCTTAGGATGTTGTTGGGGCAACATAAGCTAAGATAAGCTAAAGCCTGTTTTATGAAAATGGCACAAATTTCTATTCACTTGTTTGGAAATGTGACCTGAGGTCATCAGACTGCATAGCAACCGATTCACCCGACATTGGAGTGAAAACAAAGCGATCAGCTGTGTTTGTTTACATGCCACACAGTAAACGCATACAGACTTGCCCGTGCATCACGCAAAAAAGTTTGTTTTCACTCCACAGAATCTCCCGGATGTGACGTGGCACCGACCAAGTAATAAATATGGTTTTCGTTGAGCAATTTTCAGCATTTAGAATTTCCATGTCCTTATACACAAATGAATGATTAATGATATAGCAGACCTTGTCTTCATTTTAGGAAAATCCAATTGTTTTTCAATCATTTGCCATAAGAACAGTTCTCGATTACTGCAGTTTTCAGATCTTTCCATACCACCGGAGTTGGAATTAATTATAAGATTTCCCACGATTCTGAATAAAGGTGTCAAAATATTCCCACAAAAAATCCGCGATATAAATAATATTAATGTAGTGAATACATCTTTAAATACTGACCTTTCGCAATTTAATGTACTTTTCTCCACACAATTACATAGGGACGTTTTTATAACAAATATTTACCACATATTCTGTTGCTTACTAAAGAAATCTGAAAAAAATAATATCTATATTAATTTTATTCTTTCCTTCTTTCCTTTATTCCCCCTTCCCCCTTCCTCTTTCCCTGTCCTCTATCTATCCCTTTTATCTTTCTTCTCTGTCCTAACTCAAGCACCTTAATTTTTAACACCCTCTTGGTACATTTTAATGTCGCAGTGTTGTTAACATCAAAACAAACCATTATTATTTGTCTACTTATTAATGAATTTTCTTTTTCTCCCGCGAATTCCCGATTTTCCCGCTGTGACAACTTTTGGAACCGTAGATTTATTTTCCATTTCCAACTGCAGTTTTCAGATCTTTCCATTCCACCAATCACCAACTCCTGGAAAATATTTTCATTATTTTAGGGAATGAAATTTTAGACAGAAATACAAGATGTACGTACATAAGGGATATTTATCCGACCACCCTGTTATTCTCCACAAATTTAGAATATTTCGAAAAAATCTTCCAACTACGATCAACTAGAGCTGGAAAATTGAATACACTGTTTTCGAAACTTTTACGAGTCTTTTTTGAAAAATGTAACCACTCATTTAAAATGCAATTAAACAATAAAAATCCATTTACATTTGATATTTTGATGTTCTTTCAGATATCAATGAATGTTTGAGTTTCCCGTGTGAGAATGGTGGATTCTGTGAGGACCTTGTCAACGGATACTTGTGTCGTTGCAGAAGTGGATTTTCTGGTGTTTCATGCATTGAAAGTAAGAAAGTTCCTTTTTTATTTTCCATTTTTTTTATCTCACCTTTTTGTCACCCCTACATCTCAAGGGAAGCTTTGTATAGGAAAGAATCATGCCCTTATATTTTTAAAGTAGGTCAGCCTTAGTGCTGTCACGACATGGCTTTATTATGTATCGATTATTGTGGAGAAAAATATCCCAATATATTGTATATTGCGATACTTTTCAAAAAACTGACTCAACGACACAAATTGTTAATATCACTAATGTTATATGATCATGGAGTTACACTTTACTCCATGATATGATGAACGCAAGAAAAAATGATTTGCAAATCTAGCAGACGACATGATCGCATGACTTACGAGTACGTTTATCATGCATCACACACATGTTTGGTAATTCAGCCAATTGACCATAAATCATTGAAGTGAGAGCTTGAGTGGCACATTCTGGACCAATTCTTTATTCTTTTTGCCAACTTACATCGGTGCGTGCCAGTGTGTGGTGACGGAGCATGATTTTTAATTAGTTGTTTTTATGTTTCACGATTATTTCGCACGTTTTAATGGCCTAAACTTGACTTTTAGATTTAGTACCGTAACTTTAAAATTGTAATGTACGAAGTAGCCTAGCCTAGTTGCGCAAAAATTTCTTAGTTGAGTATTAGTTTTTGGCATCGCGATATGTTGCGAGAGGCATATTTCATGTCATGGGAAAAGAAATTTTGTGATAATGCAATATGTCATGACAGCACTAGTCAGCATCTGAAAATAAATAACAATCTTCATTGAGCTGTAGGATCCATTCTAACTAAATGATTGGAATCAAAAATACATTAATTCAGTGGTCAAGCATTTTATCTTCTATAAAATAAAAAAAATGAAAATAAATAGAGACAATATTGTAAAGAATTATGAAAAATCTTATTCAGAATAAAATGAGTTTAATATGCAAGTTATATCACAAGTTCCATTAGATTTGTCTAGAAATGACTGCCTGCATAGTTGAGCTTAAGTCCCGAGGAACCTGAGAATGTTTTATGATGTTGAGAAGCCAAGTCGTAAATTTTAAGTCCAATTTGTACATTTCGTGATCTCCTTTTTAGACATTGACGAGTGTGCCAGTAATCCATGTCAAAATGGAGGCAACTGCATTGATGATATCAACCACTTCCTGTGTGTGTGCCCGTTGGAGTGGAGTGGTGCATTGTGTCAAATAAGTAAGTTGCTCTTGTATTTGAATTTTTTCAATTAAATGTAGACCTTTTCAAATCGAGTTTACACAACGTGATTTCTTCAGTACTTCGACCAATCAAATGCTGGGGAAAGTTTTCCTTTGTTTCTTAACCAATCAGGTGCAGGTTTAAGAAAAAAATTGTAAGCAGCATTACGCGCGTGTATTACCTTCATAATGCACATATGATACGTGCACTTAAAAACATTTTTTCATATGCTTGATCCCATACCTTGCGTTAATTGTGCAGACGGCCAAAATTCCTCCAGTATTTTATTGGTCGATTAGATTCCTCCTGTATAAGATTGGTCCATTATGGACACGTGAATCTCGGCCATGTGACATTATTGAGATTATTTATCCGGAAATTGCCGATTCAGGTTTAAAAAGGTCTATAAGGGCTTCCAGGAGAAAGAAAATAGCTTCCAAATCTATTTGAGTAATTATGATCAGTCTACTATTATGAAGCTTTTTCCATGCTCTGCACTGTATTTTATATACGGGACCACATATGTAGTTTTGTGTGAAAATATTTTTTGTGTGAAAATATTCTTATATAAATGCATAAAACCAGTAGCATAACTAAGGAGGGGCAGGGGGCAGTGGCTCCCTAAAAGGGCCTGGTCTGGGCCCTATAAAGGGGCCCATTAAAAATAAAATTATAACTATTTACCTGTGGGCCCCACTTGCCTGTAGGGCTCTAGCTATGCCACTGTGTAAAACAAATCTTTCAATGTGCATTACCACTATAGTCTTCATTTCTACATCTAGAAGTTCAGTTGAAAACAAACTGATAAGTTGCATGCAAACCAATTGGTAGGATTTCAAGGGTGCTCTATCCCTGTCTGTATGTTACAATATAGTAGTTAACATAAAAGTGTTGGAAAAACGAAATGATTGCCTTATCTCCATAGATAGTAATGTTGTTACACTCATAGACTAAATGTACACTATGTTTCTTGAGGATTTTGGCTGCCCTCCTTTGAAATGTCTGGCTACCTCCTTGATAGTATGTAATATGTACACACACCATATTATTGTATGATGCACTAATCTGCTGTAGTCAATTCCATTCACCAATTTGCCTATAAAATAATAAATAATAATGCGTCATACTTATATAGCTCTTACAAGGCACATCCCTCTCAAAGCGCTTTACAAAGAAACTTACCATTCATACAAAACAAGAACATTCTCAAGTCCCTAGGACTATTCTCAGCAGGATTTCAACGTGGTACAACCATTTAAAGTGACCAATCGTCCATACAAAACAAGACCGTTCTCAAGTCTCCAGGACGACTCAGCGGGACTTCGTCCAGGTGCAACTACTTAAGGCGACCAACCGTCCATATAAAACAAGACTGTTTTCAAGTCCGCAGGACTATGCTCAGCGGGACTTCACCTCTATGCAACCACTTAAGGCATGACATGCCACCAACCAGGACTATGCTCATTGGGACTTTACCCGGTGCTACCACTTAAGGGGATCAACCGTCCATACAAAACAAGACTGCTCTCAAGTCCGCAGGACTATGCTCAGCGGGACTTCACCTCGGTGCAACCACTTAAAGCGCGACATGTCACCAACCAGGACTATGCTCAGCGGGACTTCACCCCGGTGCAACCACTTAAAGCACGACGTGTCACCAACCAGGACTATGCTCAGCGGGACTTCACTCGGTGCAACCACTTATGGCGACCGACCGTCCATACAAAACAAGACCGTTCTCAAGTCGCCAGGACTATGCTCAGTGGGACTTTGCCCGGGTGCAACCACTTAAGGCGACCGACCGTCCATATAAAACAAGACTGTTCTCAAGTCGCCAGGACTATGCTCAGTGGGACTTCACCGGTGCAACCACTATAAAAGGACTAAGCTCAGCGGGACTTCACTCGTGCAACCACTTATGGCGATCGACCGTCCATACAAAACAAGACGGTTCTCAAGTCGCCAGGACTATGCTCAGTGGGGCTTTGCCCGGGTGCAACCACTTAAGGCGACCGACCGTCCATATAAAACAAGACCGTTCTCAAGTCGCCAGGACTATGCTCAGTGGGACTTGACCTCGGTGCAACCACTTAAAGCACGACGTGTCACTAACCAGGACTATGCTCAGTGGGACTTCACCCCGATGCAACCACTTAAAGCATGACATGTCATCCAACCAGGACTATGCTCAGCAGGACTTCACCCGGTGCAACCACTTAAGGTGCGACATGTCACCAACCACATAATTACCTTGCTCTGTCCTCTTAATGCCGAGCGCCAGATGAAGAAGCAGCAGATTCATTATTAAAGTCTTTGGTATGACCCGACCCAGGATTGATCCCTGACCTCCTGACTGAAAGGCAGAAGCTCTACCAATTGAACCAATAGACCGACTGTCTATTAATATATCATTGTTGTTCCTTGAACAAAAAAGCCATCAAACATGTTTCATTTTTGGTTACAGGTCAGAATGAATGCAGCTCCAACCCTTGTTTGAATGGTGGACAATGTGTGGATGAGTTTGAAGATTTCAGCTGTTTGTGCACATCTGGCTGGGCAGGGAAAGTGTGTGGCGAAGGTAAGAGGGAAGGAAGACCTACACAATTATTCAACCAGTGCTTGGGGAAAATTCTTGACCTGTGGGGATAAAATAAACACGATAAATGAGAGGGAAGGAGAGAAATTGTTGGGATAATTTTTAGGCTTGTGGAAAGATTTGTGTGTTTGTGCATGTCTGCTTGGAAAATACTACATTATATTTTGTACAGTAGTGCCGGAAAGGGCAGGGGGAAGGTAAATTTTCTTGGGTCAGAAAGGGCGGGGGGAAGCTAAATTTTCTTGGGCCAACCCAATTTATGATCACCAAAAATTACAACAAAGATTTCAACAGTAAAAGACATTGAATTCATTTCAGGGTTTGGCCCTCTACTTTTGAAAATGTTCTAGTACTGTTGTTCCCATGCAGGAAAAGACATCTGGCAGGAGGGAATAATTTTGAGAATTGGGATTATACTTTGGCCACCCGATTTTGACGATAAAGACAGAGAATAGATGTGTACATGAATTTGATATAACAATTAGTCACAAACTACTCTGGCAGCATGCTTGATGGGTTTCTATTCTAAGTATTATTATGGCTCCCCCACCCCTCTGCAGTAACTAACACTGCCCCCTCACTGTCTATCATTTCTCATTGACTGCCCCCTGTACAACTTCCCAGAGCTTCCTCACTCCTTAAAAATTCCATTGCCGAGCTCTTCCAAAAATTCCCCTGTTAAAATTATCTCCTTTCTTCATCATGCCTCCCTCAACTATATTAGTTTTCCTTTCCCATCCCCCTGCTTCCATTATTATTGTGATACCCTATTGCACTTCCTCTATTGACTCTGAACCTTTTCTCAGATATTTCCTCTGACCCTTTTTCCTACCTCTGATATAATCTAATCTCTTGGGCACAATTTGATATTTGCTGTCGTGGTGCCTTTAAGCTTCATCAAACAAACAACTAAGTAACATTCTCAAGATATCAACAAATGGTTTCTCTTCCTTTTACAGATCTGAACGAGTGTGACAGCGCACCTTGCCTTAACAACGGGGATTGTGTGAATGAAATCAACAGATTTGCTTGTATTTGTGATGTGGCTTGGACAGGGGTCATCTGCCAGGAAGGTATGTTCCATTACAGTGGCTATTAACAGGATAAGTCAGTTTACCACTATTTGGAGAACTTTGTTGTTTGCACACATAATCAATCACTTTTTTTAAAGAGAGTATGGTTTAATTGTGTTTTTTATGTGTTATACTGCTTTGTGACTACTTAATGTGATATTTTCCTTTGTAATGCAAATATGAAAGTCTTAATGATTAAAAAAAAAAATAGGTTTGACACAAAAAACAAAACAAATAATGAATAATTTTAATACACATCTAAGTGCAAAAGATATTCTCATTGTGTCTTAGGACATCCTAAGATTAATGAAATAGGACATATTTTCAACTCTGTCTCTCTGATCATCATTTAAAATTTACATGTTGAAATATAATTTACACAAATAGAAATTTACTTCAGGTAAATATCTAGATGAGCTTTAATCATAAAAGCAGTGATGGTGCTGGGTTGGGGCATTCCCCCATTAGATTGCTGTGACACCCCACTTGCCCTCTCAGATTACAAATTTTGTATAATGATATATTTTGTCCATTTTCTAGGCTCTTTTTGGGGTGGGGTCCCATGAGACAAAATTCCCCTCTCTTGCACCCCGCTCACCTCCTTCCCATGACCAAACTCCTGGCACCACCACTGCTAAACTGTGATATTTTTTTTCTTTAGATGTTGATGAGTGTGCCAGTGATCCATGTCAGAATGGAGGTACATGCACAGACAAGGTGAATGGGTACACTTGCACCTGTGCTATAGGATTTATGGGCGTCAGGTGTCAGGCAGGTTAGTACTCAGCATTTATTTCTTTAACAAACTCAAACAGAAAAATTCACAAAATTTTCTAAAATATCATGAAAATGACTTAAAATTGTTTAACTTTCTTCTCCTGTACAACTGATTAATCCGTAACCAGTGCTCCTTCTTTTTCCCTAAAACCTGCCATGTGTTTTTACACAAGTGGTGAGTTTATGGGGATTGTAGAGGCTTAGCCCTGCCCCAATTGGTGGCATACCCCCTCTCTCCACAAAAAAGCAGTCATGGAATTTCAATAAAGAGAAGGAAGAGGCGAACATTTTAACTTGGGTTTTAAGGGGCTTGATTCAAAAATTCAACCTTCCCAGAGCTTCCCTTGTTCCCCACAACTCAATTGCAACTCAATCTTCTAGAAAAACCCTTCTTATAAAATGATCTCCTTTCTTCATCATGCTTCCCTCTACAACCATATTTAATCTTTCTCTCCCACCGCCCTCTCTCTACTTTGCTTCCCTCTACAACCATATTTAATCCTCCTCTCCCACCCCCTCTCTACTTTATTTTTCACCCATGCATCTCCTCTCTCAATCCCAGCTTTCTGACTTATAGTTCTTGTATTTCTCTCAATCTCCCCGTTTTCTTTCCTTCCTACCTCTAGAATGATCTAACCTCTCAGGCACAATTTGACCCTCGTTGTCGTGGTGCCCTTAAGCCCTCATCAGACAATCAAAAATTCAAATCAAGACACGCCCCTGTTTTACACCTTTCAATTTAAATTCTTTTATATTACGTTATCTCTTCTTTTAAGTTGTTTTGATATCATGTGACCTTCGTTGTTGTGCTGATAAATTTGATAAATCCATTTATCTATCTTCTGTAAAATCATCAGAAACGTCTATATATATTTTAAATTTGGTTGAATTGCCAGAACAGGGATTGCAGAGATAGGGCTGCAACGTGTTATTCCCCTCCCCCCCCTCCTTTCTTAAACTTATATGCAAATGACTTGTTGAAATGGGGTGGGACGCCATGTCCCACATGACATCCCATATCATCCCATGTCCCACATGACATTCCATCCCATGGCAATCTACCCTATGTCCTGCATGGCATTCCACCACATATCCTACGTGGCATTCCACCCTGTTCCACATGGCATTCCACCCCATGTCCCATATGGTATCCCACCCCATGTCCCATATGGCATCCCACATGTCATCCCACCCTATGTCTCATATGATGTCCCATAAGCTCCATAAGAAGTCTCATCCTAGCTATCACAGTCCCTGATTGAGCATACTATGTATGCCATGTGGGACATGGTGGGATGCCACGAGTAACACAGAGTGTGACATAGGTTGTGATGCCATGTGTTGGTCATAAGGTAGGATGCCATGTGTGACATAAGGTAGGATGTCATGTGTGACAGGGTAGGAGGCTATGTGGGACATAGGGTGGGAGGCCATGGGAACATGGGATGTGAGGCCATGGGAACATGGGATGTGATGCCATGTGGTACATGAAGTAGGATGTCTTTGGGACATTGGGAGGGATACCATGTGGAACATATGGTGGGATGCCATGTGGGACATCAGGTGGGAAGCCACTGATGCAGGACACAGGGAGGGATGCTATGTGGGACATAGGGAGGGATGTCATGTGGTACATATGGTTGGATTAATGTGGGACACACATGTAGAATGGGATCCATGTGGGTCATTGCATGGGATGCCATGTGGGACATATGGTGGAATGCCATGTGGGACATATGGTGGAATATGCCATGTGAGACACTGTGTGGTGGAATGCCATGTGGGAGATGTGGTGGAATGCCCTGTGGGACATATGATGGAATGCCATGTGGGACATGGGATGTCATGTGGGACTTGGGGTGGGATGCCATGTGGGAGATATGGTGGAATGCCATGTGGGACATGGGATGGGATGTCGTGTGGGACATGGGGTAGGATGCCATGTGGGACATGGGGTGGGATGCCATGTGGGACATGGAGTGGGATGCCATGTGGGACATGGGGTGGGATGCCATGTGGGACATGGGGTGGGATGCCATGTGGGACATAGGATGCCATGTGGAACTCAAGTGTGAGATGCCATTTTCATAATTGGCCGGATCATATGATATGGGTGTCAATTTGCATGGGCATGCGAACCATGACGGTGTTTACTGTTCTAGCTAATCATTACAAGTAAATAATCCCAGCTAAATTACACTGCTTATGCTCAATTTTAACGGATCAGAACTAACATTAGCTATGCCTAACGTTAAGCCTAACGAGTAATGTTAGTAAGCATGAAGTTTGAAAAATGCACTCGCGGTTTTAGAAATTTAAAAAAATCATTTTACCTGGTTCTGATCAGCCTCTTTTGGGTTGGGTCCAGGTATTAAAAGATCTCTAATTTTCCTTTTTCTTATCTCAGTTTCACTTTCGAACAAGATTCAAAATACACATTCTTCCGTCGCCTCAACGTAAATGTCAATTTTTTTTTTAAATAACTCAAGATAACTCAAGTGACGTAGCTAAAAACTTTATAGCAACAATCGAGGGGGTATGTCTTTTATTGCAGCAATCCATGTGAAAGCATGTTGTTTACGCTACAGAATGGTGTTTGAAACTTTTCATTTACATATAGAGGTGGATCACACGATTTTTTAACAAAAAGGGTAAAAAAATTACCAAAATCACAAAATTTTACATATTTTACAAATAATTTAAAAATAATGTGATTAGATTTGGACAATGTGACTTGTCTTTATAGTATATATAAAAAAAAAATATCTTAATTTATTTTCTAAGCAATTTTTGTAAATTTTTCAAAAATATGCATTTTTCGAACAAAACAAAAAGGTAAATTTCTGAATGTTTGGACAAAATTTGCTGAAAAATGTGAGTATAGACCCCCCCAAAAAATACAATTTTATAAAAGATCTTTCCGATATCTTTGCAATGAAACTATTTGCACCCCTATAGAATGTTGGTAAGGTCCTGATTTTATTTTTGAAAAAAATGGTAGTTTCAAAACGGCGATAGTATCGCAGCGTGGTAGAGTACGGGTAAATGGGAACATTAATGTTCCTATTAATGGGAACATTTTGCTACATGGAAGCCGCCATTTTGTGATATGTCCCATGATCCTGCGCTATCTTAACGTTAAAGCCTTATGCAATGTTACATTTTTCAAATTTGAAATACGTCTGAGAAAATTATTTTTGCTATGGGAAGTTTAAAACTAATGAAAATACCTTCATTATTGTCATGGCTACAACTTTTCTACTCACATTTGATATGTTCACTTCGCTGTTTTGGAAATATTAAATGAAATAGAGAATAGAGCTAGGCTTTTAGGCGCGAAATGGCCATTTTGAAAATGCAAATGTATTTCAACACAATGATTTTTAATATTTCAAGTATATAAATTAAAACTATGACAATATATCGCAACATCTGAACAATATGGCTGCATGACTTCAATATTCTCGTGTGTTATACTGAATTATGTATTGTGTTTGCTTGAGAAAAAGAATTCTTACCCACAAGAGTGTTTATCCTTATGTTTCCAAGTTCACTGTAGAGGGTAAGCATACTCATGCTGAAAAGTTTCTCTCTAAGCCTACTCGCACCCGACACCCAAGTTAATCATAAAAACTCAGGTATGACAATTACCAACCCGACTTCCTGTTCAGTGTATTATTGTGTTTCCACACAAAACAATGATTGATTATTTGCCAACCATGCATCCACAACCAAGTAACCCAAGGCTATTTGTGGGTATAAAATTACACAAAGCCAGAGCTCAATTATCAAGACACTTTTGTGACTGAAATCACTCATCCGTGTTAAGTGTCTTAGTGGGAGAAGTTTGTTTTCAAACTGGTGATAAAAATAGCTGTGTATCATAATGCCTGAGGTAATAATGTGCATTGACTGTGAATGATTGACAGACCATTTCTCCTAAGGAAAGTTATTGCTTCATGCTGTTTCTGCGATTTAGATATTCATAATTTATTGCTTGTAAATCTTTCAAGATGATTGATATCACCATGGTGTATAATATAGAGTACTGCTATTTGTTCTGTTTATAAACAAATCATTGTAAATCATCAATTCGTCATGTTTGTAGGAAGTTGTTTAATAAAGATAACAAATTATACATTAGGAAATGGATTACAGATTTTTGTCATTTGTTCTGCTTATGCAGTTACAACAAAATTTTCAATTGAAATATCAAATGTAGAGTAGCTTGAAGATCTCATTGTTATGGTAACAGTCCTGAGTTTTGGAATCATATCTTTTTATAATCAGTCAAATTGTCAAGTTCTTTTAAGGAATACAATTTTTGAGCACTTCACCATTTTGTTCCTTTCAATGTCCTCTTTTATATGAGATGACACATACTTTACCATTAAAAAAGTCATTTATTTAACCAGATTTGTTAAAAACATTTTGTTTTAAAATCTAGAAACGGAAGAATGTTCGAGTAATCCTTGTCTGAATGGTGGTACGTTGCTTTGAAGGAAACAATAAGTTTGTTTGCCAGTGTGCAGCTGGTTACGATGGCCCAAACTGCCAAATTGGTAAGTTGTGATCATTTTGCTTTTAAAAGTCAGAAAATCCACTCTATCCATAAGTGTGAGAACTGAGGAACTTGCCCCTCCCCAACCTTCTGAAAAATGACAAAAGTGCCCCTTTGAAAATGAAGTGACCTTACTGTCCCAAAAGTAGAAAACTGGCAACTTTGTCAGTTCCATGTACATGAGGAATGTGTCCCCATTAAAAAAGTGCACCTTTCTAAAAATGAAGTGCCCTCTTTACTTTGTTGTTTTGGGCTCACTTATTCTATCTACAGGTTGGGATGGGGGACATATGACTTGAGCAGTGCCCCTTAAGAGGCTGTGCCTTCCACTTTTTGAAAGATTCCTTCACCCCTGACTCTATCATAGGTCACTTTTAGAGGTCATGTCCTATGTAGCATTCAAATTTAAATTGTAAATTTAGTAGCAACTTCCATAGATCTCTTATAGAGAATGTTGCCTAAAGTTTGAAAAGTGGCAGACATTTTGGCGATGGTAAAGTGGTGTTACCCTTTAGCTTTTAGCCTACATGGGTTAAGACTGGTAGTGGTCTTAAATTTTGTGAGTAAATGGAGAAAGTCACTTTTCATATCATTATCTAAAATATTAGAATAGTAACTTCAGTCACAATTTACATATTTCTCCTATCCGGAGCATATTCAAAATGTGAGGAGATTGGCTGGACTCTTTTAGCGATGATAAAGTGGAGCTACAATTGGGGCCAAAAAGTGTTGAGATAAAACCACCAAAGATTTCAAGTGGCATTTAGCACCCAAGTGGCATTTAGCACCCAAGTGGCATTTAGCACCCAAGTGGCATTTAGCACCCAAGTGGCATTTAGCACCCACCTCCCCCTTTCATGTTGTGCAGTTTTGCAAGAAATCTGAAAAAATGGGAGTGGGGGTTTGCCCACCGACTTGATGGAAAGAAGATCTGGATTGGGTTGATGGAGAACAGAAGACTGAAGTAGGAGAGGATGGCAGGGGGTGCAGTGAATTGGTATAGGAAGTAATTTTAGTTGAACAATTTCATTCTGATTTTTTATGTTTTACAGAAATAAATGAATGTGCAAGCAATCCATGCATTAATGGAGCCTGTTTGGATCAGGTGAACGGGTTTGCATGTAACTGCAGAGTTGGATGGATCGGAACACTTTGTGATGAAGGTAAGCAATATTATTCTATTTGGTTTGTGTTTAAATATAAATAAAACTTATTGTAGGGTTATTGTTTATAATTCTACAGGAACTTAGTGGTAGTGATGATGACCAATTTAGCACACACTAAGTACACCCGCTGTTATTCCATGCTATCACATGAAGTGTTATTGGCTTACCTCTTAGAATTATCAGTCTAGTTTTAAAGAATTTTTATTGAAATAATACTACTTTTTATGGGTGTTTTTTGTACAATCTTTGACAAAGACACTATTTTTCCTGTGCAATCACAAGCTCATCCAGGTTCCTACATGGCTGGAATAAAAGGTTAAAAAATCTTGCAAACTTTTCAAACCTGATTCTTGCCAAATTTGGTCCCCTTGGACATGGCTCATCTAGGTTCCTACATGGCTGGAATGAAAGGTTAAAAATCTTGCAAACTTTCCAAACCTGATTCTTGCCAAATTTGTAATTAACCCCTCGGAGTAAGAAAATAGGCCACACCCACCATAGCAACACGGTAACTATAGGTGGTAAACCTCAAATCAATCGTGCATGACCAATGTATTGACATTTAGATGTTCATGTGGCCTGCCACAAGCTTTAATTCATTTATGGCACTTCTTTGGATCTTTAGATTCTTAGCAAAAGGAATAAACAAAATCCTTTTGCTAACCGTTCTGGTTATAGGAATCAGCTTTACAAAGCCTGTAGCGAGCCCGCAATATTTGTTCACCATCTTGACGTCCCTAAGTCTGTGTGTGCAGAAATTTGTTTTGTGGAGTATATTGCATTGACTGCATGAGCACACACCTCTAGTTAGCTGTACTTTGCCCGTACAGCATGGGATTTTTGCCTCACTTAGTTATGTAGATTTTGTTGCTAGACATATATGTGCGGTGATTGGTGGAAAAGCTGTCAATCCACTAACTCAGAGAGGTCAATTTCAGAGAAAAATAATAATATCATTCAGGAGGAGTATTGAAAACTGGTCACAAAAGTCTCTTTCAGCAAACCACAAATTTTAAACTCTCAAGGACCCTGGTCTCAGTCAGGGTTAGCTTCACAAACAAATTGTAGAAAGCTATTTAATCTTTTATCTTTGTGGGAAGAACTGCCAAGACTTTTCAATCATGATTAGTTGGAGCTGTCTTGAAATTGACCATATTTGAATTTCACCATGATATTCTTGAAATTAACTTATTCAGCATTCAAATGTTTTGACCCTAAATATATGTTTTAAGAAGGACTTCTTGGAAGTTGTAGGGAGTGTCATTCAAAACTTTATAATTATGCTAATTTAAGTGTTATTATTGTAAAAGCTTTAAAATAATAATTTCATTTCTTTGATTAAAAAGTCCAAATTTATTTATGTTTCAAAGGATCCAAACTGTGGCCAAGAAATAAATTCTCCTGGCCTCACCAAATTCTTTTGGGGTCATGTATGAAAACGTTTCATTCTTCCCATCATCGTAGAGGCTATCTAGCAAGTCAAAATCTTATTGATGAAAGTTAATCTTTGACATATGCTTCCTCTTGCTTTTTCCCCCTTAGATGTAAATGAGTGTGACTCATCCCCGTGCCAGAATGGAGGCACCTGCTCTAATCTACTGAACGACTACAGTTGTCAGTGTGTGCCTGGTTACTCTGGGAAGAGATGCCAAGATGGTAAGCCATGTTTGTTTGTAATGTTTATTTTCCATTATCCTCATAATAATTTGTACAATTACGAATTTTAGCACAGAATTAATGGTGGAGGAGACCTGATAAAGGGAAATACTTGGGAAGGCAAGCCACTTTTACAAGAAGACAACAATTAAACAAACTTATGAGAAGATTAATAACCAAGTACATTACATAACTTATTGATTGTAAATACAATAACATATATATGATTGTAAATACAATATATATATATATATATATATATATATATATATATATATATATATATATATATATATATATATATATATATATATATATATATATATATATATACACTACTTACCAGTGAGGACAGTATACATATATATACACTACTTACCAGTGAGGACAATATACATATATATACTACTTACCAGTGAGGACGATATACATATATATATACACTACTTACCAGTGAGGACATATATATATATATATACTACTTACCAGTGAGGACAGTATACATATATATACTACTTACCAGTGAGGACGATATACATATATATACTACTTACCAGTTAGGACATATATATATATATATATACTTACCAGTGAGGACGATATATATATATACTACAGGGTTACCTTGGTATTTTCTTTTGTAAATTATTGACTTTCAATATCTATCATAAAGAAGTGGTGCAGCAAATTCTAGCCCAAAGTTTTTTAGTCTTTGCTATGCCAGCAATAAAATTCAACATATATAGAAATTGCAACATTGGTTGGGTAAGTCTGTTATGGGAGGATGTGGGTAGCGTAATTATACTATTTTAGCAACCACACTTTGCATTTATTTATATTTTGCTTTTTGTGACATGTATATACAACTTTATTTTTCATTTTTCTTTGTTAAACATGGAGTATCTAATTTTGTTAGGACCTCATATTTTGTATAAGTCCTGTGTGTCACAATATTCTTGTGCTCATTATAAATCTTGTTGGGTTTGTTTTAACCTATGTTGTGAAGAACCAAATAAAATGAATTGGATTGAAAGTAATGAATTGTAAGTAATAATGATGTATTGCCTCTTTGAACCCTTGATAGACGTGAATGAGTGCTCAGCCAATGCTTGCCTGAATGGCGCCACCTGCTACGACCTACCAAACTCCTTCCAGTGTAGTTGCGCTGTTGGATACTATGGCGACTACTGTGAAATGGGTAAGACTTACAGTAGTTTTATGCATGATGGAATAATGATAAGCAAATTAGGAGTTAGCCAAGATTTATGTGTGTGGTTATTTTAGGGCATAATAGCATATTTTGATGTCTACTTATCTCCTTACTTGCCTTGTTTAATTCAAGTAGATGAACATGCATGCACACAGACATAGAATGCAAACAAACAAAATGAAATCAGAAACAGTGTTCTTGAATTTGTCTCATTCTCCCCCTGTTTCCTTTCCTTCCTACCTCTAAAATGATCTGACCTCTCAGGCACAATTTGACCCTCGTTGTTGTGGTGCCGTTAAGCCCTCATCAAACAAACAAACAAACAGAAACAGTAGAGAAGCTTGGTTGAATATTATCAAATGAAGATTAATGAAGATAAAGGTATCATGGCATATGAAGGATCAAGCAAGGGTCGTAAGGGGTCAATTGTTGAGCATGTTTATTTCATGTGAAAGAAGACAACAAAAGGAACAGTGGGGGAAGAATTTGTTCAAAAGGAGATTTTTAGATTTATCATTTTATCTGATGTGTGTTGAAATGACTGAATTTAGACTAGTGTGTATTATATTCCACACATTTCTTTAAAAGTTGTTTTGTAAGAAATAGTGTCAATTTATTTTTCTGTGAAGGGGATTTATTTATAAAGTGACAAAGTGCAGAAGTGTTCAATTGTTTTTTTTATTTGGAGATTTTTGTAGAAATGACTGAAATCAGACTAGTTGGAACATCATGTTCCTCATTTTCCTAAAAAAGGCTTTTTGTATGTCACGAGAGCAATAAAACAAAGTCAAGTGAAGTACCTTTGATGTATCACCTGAAACAATTAATCTAAGAAAATATGATTAATTAAAGAAGTTAAATTAGCTACCAATAGAATGTATGAACAAGTGTTAAAGGACTGGACATCTAGGAGATTTAAGAAATGTGAAAGAGCATGAAAATCTGAGTGGAATAGTTTTTAGAATTGTGAAAAGCTTATTTAGTTTTTAAGTTATGACCGAACAAAGTTTCAAGATTTGTTAATTTTTGCGAAATGTGTGATATAGTAAGAGGAACATATCTCAAGATGTTTATGTAATTCTTTAAATTCTGTTCTTCAAATTCAGCTACTTGTGAATTTCAGAATGTCTGTTCTACATACATGATGATTCAGGGTATGACCAAGTTATGAAAACTCTATAGGGGCACTATCGTTATGGTAAATAGGAGAAAACATGATTTTTCGTGATTTTGACAAAAAATTGTACATACCTCAACTGAAAACTGCCCAGAGTCTAATGCAATATTTTAAACAAAATTAACAGATTAATAAAAAACGATGGTTTTACAAAAGGTGATGATGGATCCTTTCCCCATTAATGTCACAGATTATTGTGCAATAACAGCTTAAAAATCAAAATGCTGTAATTTGGTCATTTTTAACCAAATTTGATGGACTTTTTTGCCATTTGAATGGCTTATATCATATTTTAAACAAATTAAGCCCATGTTGCCTCTAGAAGTCCATAATCCTTTAAGAAAGTGCGATGTCTGCTTACACTAGACTTGCTGCACCAGTCACTTTTATACAAACTTGTGCAACATTCAAATTCAGTAGCTCCATAATGAAATTTGGAACCAGATATTAGAGTAATTTCTCTACAGCTCTGTTTGTCTTTTCATCCTTTATCATACAAGATAGATGAGCTACTGAAGCTAAGTCATTAATGGTTATGTAGAGAATGGAGGGTCCATGACATTTTGTGACAACATTTCTTTGTTAAAATATCTGTGACATTCTGTGACATTTTGACAATTTTCTGACAAATGAGACAAAATGAACATATACAGATTTATTAAAATTTGTGTGGTATTTTGCGACATTTTTTAACCCCTTCACTTACGCATTGGTAAATTGATGTTGCATTTTAGTTGTGGATTCCATTTTTCGTGAAACAGACATAACCAAATGATCCTTTCTATGAGTATCACTGGTCATGATATGTGATTCTATCCCAATCAAATGTGACAAAGGCAAAACTGATGTGACGTTCTGTGCAAAAGGTGCCAAAAATTATGAGAGACATTTGAGAGATATATGTGACAAATTTGAAATTTTGTGACGTGACATTTTGTGACAAGCCATCAATCATCACTCCATTCTCTGGGTTATGTTACCTTTAGGGATGAGTAGAATGCATTTGTCAGTTAATAACAGCTTAAAATAGCACTATTAAGCTGCTAAGCTTTATTGAACTGTTTGCAAAATTGTTAATCCATTAATCAATACAAGGCTTCAAGTAAATTATTTTGGGTTTGGCATTATTTGTAAGCACCTTAATTTTCCTTTTGATATTTTAAGATATTGATTTATTGATATTTTTCAATCAAGGGATTAAACCAAAATGCTATTATAAGCAGAGTACTTAGATGGACATTTAAAACTCTGGTTATTACACAAGAATTAGGAGAAAGAAACTATAATTCGGAGAGGGTAATGTTTTAATTCGTAATGCCTATATGGCTTTGTCCAATCATGTCCTTCGTGCGTGCCCCCTGTACAACCTTCCCATAGCTTCCCTCGCTCCCCACAACTCAATAGCGGAGCTCTTCCAGAAAAACCCTGTAGATAAAATTATCTCCTTCCTTCATCATGCTTCCCTCTACAACCACATTTAGTCCTCCTCTCCCACCCCCCTCTTTCTACTTTCTTTTCTTTTTCACGCATGCACTTCCTCTCTCGATCCCAGCTTTCTGGCTTTTAGCCTCCGTGCTTTTCTCAGACTACCTCCTATTTTATTTTCTTCCTACTTCTGGAATGATCTAACCTCTCAGACACAATTTGACCCTAGCTGCTGTGGTGCCGTTAAGCCCTCATCAATCAATCAAACAAAGAAACAAAATTGACTTTAATAGCCTATTAGAACAATGTTTTAAATTTGGAGTAGATTGATAGTTTTTGATTTGGGGCAATAGCTCTTAGTTTATGAGTAACGTCGGATCAAAGTTTGAAAAATATTCAATCTATAAAAACAAAATTGACAAAGTGCACAGCTGAATATTCTAATTAATCCCTTCGTTTTTTTACCTGCCTGTAGATCGCATTGATGACTGAAAATGATGAGAAAGTCTATCATTGCTAGATTAGGGTATAGGGGCAGGAGTTTATGAATGGAAAAGTGGGGATACATACACCTTTATGTACTTATGCCTTGTCACACTTGCCAGTGCATAGGTCATTGATCACTCCTTTCCATCTCACACTTGTTTTGGGCTACATCCTCAATTGCCTTGTCACACTTGCCAGTGCATAGGTCGTCGACCACTCCTTTCCATCTCACACTGTTTTGGGTTACATCCTCAATTGCACTCCATGAATGTCCAACTGCTTTCACCTCTTTCTCCATATCTCTCCTACAAGTGTTCTTGGGTCGGCCTCTCTTCTGTTTTCCTTGGGGATTCCATGATAAGGCTTGCCTAGTGATGTTGGACCTAGGCTTCCTTAGCGTTTGACCAATCCATCCCCATTTCCTTCTGCAAATATGTACTAAGGTCTTTAAATTTCCAATTGGGGGCACAATGGATCTGTGATCCCATTGGTGATAGCACTGATTCTTTAGATATCCAATGAAGTTAGATACAAAAGACATGTCTTTAAGTAATTTGTAAGACATTTTCATTTTCAATTTTCAGAAATAAAATGTATCCAAGTCAGTTGCACTCCTTCATGTTATTGTGACAGAGGATTACAAAAGCAAAAGATTAACATTAGAATATATCGACTGTTGACATCACAAATTTGAATATAATTCTGCGTATTTAAACTTGCTGTATTCGACATGATAAGTACCCCTGCTCTAATAAGCGCCCGCTCAACATTTTTTGACTGATAACATATTTCAGCATCAACAATGGATACATATAAGTGCTGTGTATATGCATGTCTTCCAGTTATTTTGTGTTAAACAGCTTTTATTTTCAAAATGGGATTTCTATTGTCAAAATGGACTGGAATAAAACCTTCACATTACCATTATACTCATCTTTTGGTACTTATTACATTTTGTACCAGAATAGCTAACAAAAATTGTGTAGCTATTTTGGTATGAAGTACCAAAAGGGGAGTATAATGGTAATGTGAAGGCTTTATTTCAGTCCATTTTGACAATAGAAATCCATATTTGAAAATATAAGTTGTTGCTATTTAATGTTGTAATTTAAAAATTTAGGATACCCAAGTTTTGCTACATTCTACGCTGATGTTGGGTCTCACGTTGGTTTGTAGTGGTTATTGTAGATTAGAACCAGTTTTAGTATTTATATAGTGCCATAGTGCAGTTCACACAGTACTGTACGTGACTCCTGCTTATTAGGAAGAAATTTAGGTAGTAAAATATAGTACATTTTTATTTTTCAATGCTCATTATCTGGAATACGGTAAATATAAAACACTACAAAGTGACCAAATTTAAAGTAATAATGAATAGATGAATAGATATTCATTATTACTCAAAAGGGGTTCCCAGCTTTTAAAATGCGTGCTCTAATATTTTTCCTTTTACAGAATTAAATGAATGTCTGTCCAGCCCCTGTTTGAACAAAGCCACCTGCCGCGATGAAGTCAATGGATACACTTGCCAGTGTGTACCAGGCTACGAAGGCGATCGCTGTGAATTTCCCATTGATGAGTGCTTCAGCAACCCATGCCTTAATGGTGGTATTTGTACCGATCTGCTCAATGGGTATTCTTGTGAGTGCTTGCTCGGGTATGGAGGGACGCACTGTGAGACAGGTAAAAAGATATTGATTTTAAATATTTGTAAGCAACTGTAAGACATTTGGTAAAGTATATACTGCCACTAAGTCATGCCTCGTAGAAATTTTATATATCTGTCCTCTAAGACACACAGACAGACAGACAGACAATAGTTGCTTTTTTAGTGGGCACTAAAAAATCCACTTATTGCTTCTTGAGATATGCTGTTGACAAACTCACAACAAAATGGAGGCAAAAACATATGGTAACTAGAATATCAGCACTCTGCAGAGTGCATACCTCTGCCCCTGCTGCAATCCCAACATGCCTAGAATAATTTTATAAGTTCATTTGATCCCCATACCAAATAGAATCTACCTCCAAAATCCTAGGCTCACCAAGATTCATCCCAAGTTTTAATCTGTAATGATCATTTGCATTCTAAACATGTGAAGATTATCTTCTGACTGATTTCTTCCAAGGCCATATCATTGTTTTCAGTTTCATTCAGGCAAAGCATTCATTGTTTGAGTTCCTTTCAGTTAAGATTTACATTCCATCATTTCCATTCATGGCAAAAGCCAATTGTTTTGATTTGATTTAATTTTCTTTGAGTCCATAAAATTGATTGTTGGATTTCTTTTCATGGCATGAATTCATTGTTAACCACATTCCATTGGAAAGTTTGAACTGTCTTGACAGACTTTACCTTAAACATCCCACCCCTCCATTTCTGCCCTTCCCTTGTACCAATATGTCCAAAATTTAAATCACTTGTTCCTTAAGCAATAATAAAACCACGCATCAAATTTAATCAAAATCTAATCATCAGTTTTTGAGATATATTGATGGCAAACAAACAAGCTCAGGCGAAAACATAACCTCTGTCCAACTTTGTTGGCGGAGGTAATGACTTCTGACCATTTCTACATCTGTATGATGTTGAAGATGTTTGTAGGACATTGATATTAAAACTTTTAATGATTAGGAACTTTGCACACAGGAACATGGTTCTCAGGCTCTACCACAAATCTACCTCTATAAGCGCTTCTAAATTATCTACTATAAAGAACTATAACTTAAATCTGATTTTTTTTTTTTTAGACTTAAATGAATGTGCAAGTGCACCATGTTACAACAATGGTACATGTATCGATGGCGTCAACAGCTATACCTGTCAGTGCACTCTCGAGTGGAGCGGGGACACCTGCGAGGTCCGTGGCGACTGTATCCTTACCGTCAATCTCACTCAACCGAACCTAGTGTTACGCACACCATACTTTCCTGCAAATTACCTCAACAACGAATATTGTCAGTGGATTGTATTTACAGAGTTGGGAAAATACCTCCAGCTTAATTTTGGAAGTTTTGACACAGAACCGTTTTATGATTACGTTGATGCTGGTCACGGGCACGACTTGACCAATCCAAATGCAAGGGTGATACATGCCTCAGGAGACCTGATCCCGCCCCCGTTTATCAGCAAGGAGAATTCTATGTGGGTTACTTTTCGATCGGATAGAACTAAAACAAGACAAGGGATTGTGGTTACATTTTCAGAAACATTAAATCCAGGTAATATTTTTATGACATGCCTTCTTTTTCTCATGTGTCTTCTGTATATTGTTTACCTCAAATCTTATCACCATTCAGATTTTTTTAACTTTTGTCTTTTTTTGTCACCATCAACAATTTGTTTTGTTTTATTGTAACAGTTTTTATTGAACCAGTTATCATTTAATGCCATTAAAGCAAAACGACCCAAGACTTTTATTATAAAACCTATGATATATCTCCCCAAGAATATGTTATAGTCAAGCAAAGCCCAATTCAATATTTTACATAATGAACATTATGGAAAATGAAAGACAAATTCAAGTGGGCTTTTTTGAAATGAAATAAAATCAAATGAAAAATAAAATGTAAAATGGAATGTCCAATATTTTCTAGCTATAATACCAAAGTTGATTAGATATCCTAATAGTAGGTATGTTTCTAAAGCTAAAAAATACTTCAAGAAAAAACTAATCAAACTTTTCTCTTTGTTTTGATTCTATGTTTCATCAGACACTGAAAATGAATGTGCATCATCACCGTGCATGAATGGAGGAACCTGCGTTGACAGTATTGGAATGTACGGATGCCTGTGCCCAAGATACTTCTCAGGGAGTTAATTGCGAGGATGAAATTGGTAAGTATCTGAAATATGTTGTATATGCCTAGAATGTATGAGGGGAAGTCCGAGGCAAAGGTCTATGAACATATAGAAGCAACATTAGAAATGCATTAATTCTTTTAAAAATTATGAAAGCAGCAAATTATTTCTTCAAAATCAGTAAAAAAAATGGTCATTTTACAGCTATTTGAATTATCAGGCATAAATATCTCCTTCCTTCATCATGCCTCCCTTTACAACCATAAATAATCCTCCTCTCTCACCCCTCTACCTACTTTTACCCCCATTTTTTTTTTTTTACACCCCTGAACTTCCTCTTTCGATCCCAGCTTCCTGGCCCGTAGCCCCTGTACTTCTATCAGACTCCTATTTTCTTTTTTTCTCCTACCTCTGGATTGATCTCACCTCTTCATGAGACAAATTTGCCCTCCCTTGTCCCCTCATGACCGAAATCCTTGTGCCGCCACTGTTCTTTACCATGTCCTTCTCCCCCCTCCCCCCCCCTTCCTCTCCCCTTCCATCAGAGATATGACATTTGCAGACCTGGACAAAATCAATGGTTCCGGCAGTTATAAAAAAAAAAAGCTAATCCATACGATTTATTATAGGCTCATTGAGCTGGTGCTTACCCTCGGTTTCCATTGGCTCAAGCGGATGAGAGTACATGACTCCCCCTGGCCAGTCCATCGCAGATTAACTCTCAGCAGTGTTGGTACTCATTTTACAGCTGAGTGGACTGAATCAAGTAAAGTGTCTTGCTCAAGGACACAATGCAGCGCTCACGATGAGAATCGAACTCAGTACCTCTCAAATACGAGCATGACTCCTTAACCACTGAGCCACAGCACCTCTAGCACCTTCTTCCTGCGGTTAGAAAAAATGGGAATTCGCAGGAATACAAACATTTTTTTCATTAAATTTTTAATATATTTTTTGAATAATTTCTTGAGTAAGCAACAGTTTATGTGGTGAATATGTGCTCTGAAAATGTCCCCCATTGAATTGTGAAAGATGGAAGCAAATAAAGATGTATTTACTACTTTAACATTATTTCTGTTATGATTTTTGGTGGGAAGATTTTTGACACCTTTATTTAGAACCATGGGAAATTTTATAATCAATTTAAACTCTGAAAATTTGAAGACATTTAAAATGATTTTACTTTGTGGAATTGCATCATTGTTATATTGAAGGTCAATCATCTCTCAGATTTAGACCTTGGAGAATGGAGATGGGGGTTGCTATTGTGGGGTGGGGTGGGGTTGGATTCAGTTGCAAGCACTTCAGTGGTGAATTTGTTAATCAGCCATTCAATATGTAAAGCTACCTGACATGCTTAAGCTATCATTGTCATCTAATTCACATGTGAAAACTTATTTAACAAGAAGCACATGAAACTGGAAATCATGTTCAACCATGATCCTTATTCAAATTTCGTTTTGCTGGCCTGATCCTTTTATGCAAATTTCTCTTTTCTTATTGCTGGCCTGTGATTAAACACTAGTAAGAAAAAAATAAATTGAAATTGAATTTTTTGTTATTTGGTTTTGGGGAGAGAGGGGGGGGGTGGCAAATGGACATTGCTCTCATTTTGCTCCCCTGTTTCCTTTCCTTCCTACCTCTAGAATGATCTGTTTTTGTTTCAACCTCAACTCAGCTTTCTAAATTTTTGTTCTTTAATTTCTCTCATTCTCCCCTGTTTCCTTTCCTTTCTACCTCTAAAATAATTGACCCTCATTTGACCCTCGTTGTCGTGGTGCCGTTTAGCCCTCATCAAACAAACAAACACATACCCTGAAAATATATGCTATAAATGTTTATTATAATCTTTTCCTTATAGTGGAGAATTTCTGTGCAAGCAGCCCTTGCCCCATAGAGGCTAGATGTGTCAGTTTGAAAACAGAGTATGTTTGTCTGTGTAAAGATGACTTTGAGAGCCCGCTGTGCTACATACCTAGTAAGTATTGCTATTCAGTGTATGGATTTTACTGTCTTGCCACAATAAATACAGCTTAAATTTGTAACCAGCTTAATTTTTCTTTGAAAAGTGACTGAAAATTTACTGTAGAAGATTGACATCCTTCCTTCACCTTCTTAACAACTGGTGTATACATTGGATTGAAATATGAAACTAAATTCTTTATATACTTAGTCTACCTACTGTGGTGTAGCGGTTATCATACATGTCTACAGACCACAAGGCCCTGGGTTCAAGCCTGGGTTGGGTAGACATGCCAGTGCACCACAACTGGCTATCAAAGGCCGTGGATATTGACTTGGTTGTTGATGTTATGTCTGTCTGTATGTCGTACCTTTGTTCTCGTCCGGGTCGTATTAAGCGTTTCGTGATAGCATTGTTACTATCATAAGCGAATACGCAGGCGACGACCCCGTCATTCTAATTGTGTGTTCACTTGTCGGGCATTTATATACTTACTAATAAATCTTCCCAAATTGTTTAGGTGGTAAATCACATTTATTTTACTAGACAAGTCTTTTTTGATACTCTCCAGTTGTAGAAAAATGTAATTTTCAATTTGCTTTCTTTTCATTCATATTAAATAGACAATGAAGAACGTACAGCCTGCAGTTCTGATCCATGTTCAAATAGCGGCATCTGTTTGGCTGAGGGCATCGATTACCAGTGCGTTTGCTCAGCCGGATGGATGGGAACAAATTGTAACGAAGGTATGTTTAGGGCTTGATTTCTGACTTTTTGTCCCTAAATTTCTCTCATTCTCCCCCTGTTTCCTTTACTTCCTACCTTTAGAATGATCTGACCTCTCAGGCACAATTTGACCTTAGTTCTTGTGGTGCCGTTAAGCCATCATCAAACAAGTAAACAAACATTGATTTTTGGTTTGAGGTTTTCATTGGTTGTATTGATCTTGTATACATTTAAAGTATGGATTTTATATATCTTGAATATTGTTTGCAATAAAGAATATGTCTTTAAAGGGTTAGTCCAGTGGCCATGCAAGTTTATCGTATATGAAAGAGTACATTAAGAGAAACAAAATGGTGAAGAAACTACTTCAATATCTTATTTTGTTAATGAGATATTCAAGTTTAAAGCTCTGTCTAATATCTATGTAGAAACGACTGGTGTAGTAAGTCTACTATGGAAGGTTGATGCTCTCACCCTCACATTCTTAACAATTGTTAATGTATTTTGAAGAAAATCTATTTAACTGTCTATCTACTATCTACTAATCTATTAAATATTTGAACTTGTTTTCCTCAAATTTTCTTCAGGTGGTAAATTATGATTACCCTAACAAGATTCTGTTTTACTACTTTCCTAGCCTATTCAATGGTTTCTAAGCCACAAAATCACAGGAAGAAATATGATAGAAAGACTTGAAGGAATCTGAGGTTATGACATCACAACTAGTTGTCTGATTTCAGTTGTTTTCTCACAAATGATACCAAATTTTAAACTTAAATATCTCCTTTACAGAATAAAATATTTGTATGCTTTTTTCATCATTTTGTTTCTTTTGAAGTCCTCTTTGATATGAGATGGACTTTGTTGACCCCTGAACTAATCCTTTAATGGAGATTTATAGTGTTCAGCTTCAATATGATTTATCTCTATACATTTTTCAGTCTATTGCACCCAAACCCAACAGAATGTTGATAACCTAATGTATGATGATTTAGCTGCCACATTGAAAAGTTGTCCAAATTGGGGGTATACCTGTCTAATGATGCATGCAAATCTCACCCCCACTAATTGGAAAGACCCAGAAAAGTAATATTGACTTCCAAGCATAGCAGGATAATTTGCAGACACATTGCATGACTAATAATCATTCAAGTTAGTTTAATCACTTCTGGTTGAGTCGCGTCGCAGAACTTGGAAACTGTGTTCTATAATTTAATGCACGAGTAAGCAAGTAATGCAAATCGGAGGCGGCGCTGCGTAACATGATCACCTGACCAGTTTTCTGTTAATGATCGGGTCTTTAGGACACATTTTAAATGCAGCCCTACGATCGTATTGTGAAATAGTTATTTCAAAGTTCGAAATTAATCCATTTCTCCACAATTATTACACAAGATCTGGCCCTGCAGTGACTCTAGCAACACAATGTGATTCTGCACGTGATCCATTGTTTGTTAACAGATGAAAAGTAGTGTAATGTTGTCTGTTGTAGGTTTATTGTTTAACCTCTCTAATTACGGAAATAGACCATGCCCACCTTAGCAATGCAGTAACTAGATGGGCAAACAAACCGCAAATACGCAGTCATGCATGACTAATGCATTGACATTTAGATGTTTATTCATGGCCTGTCACAAGCTTTGATCCATTTATGGCACTTCTTTGGATCTTTACAGTTTTCAGCAAAAGGAATAAACAAAATTCCGTTTTGGGTAATGGGAATCGAGATACAAACCTCATAGTGCAATTTTTGTTCACCATCTTGTCGTCATTCAGTCTTGTGTGTGCAGAAATTTGTTTTGTGTAGTATATTGCATTGACTGCATGAGTTCATGCCGCTAGCTAGATGTACTGTACCAGTACCACATAGGATTGTTGCCCCACTTGGTTACACAGATTTTGTTGCTAGGAATATTGGTGCGGTGATTGGTTGAAAAAGCTGTCAATCATCTAACTAAGAGAGGTTAATTGCTTGCCTACAAATGGTGGTTTTGTAGAGGATACAACTGAAGATATTGTAGCAAGATTTGAACCCCTCTGCAACAATTGCCATTGCACCCTCACAATCCATCACATTCTCCTTGCTTGCCTCCTGTACAACCTTCCCAGAGCTTCCCTCGCTCCCCACAACTCAATTGCTGACTTCTTCCAGAAAAATTATCTCCTTCCTTCATCATGCTTCCCTCTAAAACCATATTTAATTCTCCTCTTCTACCCCCTCTCTCTACTTTGTTTTTGTTTCAACCATGCACCTCCCCTCCTCTTTCTGACTTTTTGTTCTCGAATTTCTCTCATTCTCCCCCGGTTTCCTTTCCTTCCTACCTCTAGAATGACCTGACCTCTCGGGCACAATTTGACCCTCGTCGTGATGCTGTTAAGCCCTCATCAAACAAACAAACAAACAAGCAAACAAACAAACAAACAAGATTTAAATGTAATGAGCTTTTATTGATAAAAGAAATACATCAACTATCCAAGTATTGGAGATTAGAAAATGCCATGCATGTATAAGAGAAGAATCTCAGACATATTTCTACTGTCATGTTTTCTCTGATAATATTTGCATAGGTAATTTCCAAGTTTTCTTTTAAAAGTCTGATATAGTAAATGGAAACATGAAATTTTTCTGTTCTTTCTATAGACATCGATGAATGCGCAAGCAACCCATGCCAAAGTGGAGGGACCTGTATCAATGAAATAGCCAAGTTCAGCTGTCACTGCCCCACAACTATGCTGGGCCGCTCTGCTCCATATGTACGTACCTCACATTTTGTCTGTGAATAATTCCAAACGAAGCACTTGGCAGAAGCGTGAGGGTATTGTTTGTGAAAGATTTGTGTCAATTTTCACTAGAAATGACTGTGTGACATATAAATAGGTCGCTAGAGTCGGTGGGATAGCCATCTTCAAATAGTGGGGGTACATCCATGACTTTTGATGTCAACGTCAAAGAAACAGACACCTTCATAGCATTATTTTGAAAAAGTGAGGAGATGTGTGTGGTTACCCCACCCCTAAATCACTATTTAAGTGAGACTTAGAGAGAAAGGTGCATTAAAGGGTATGGTGGGACTGCGTCTGTAGCTCTGTTTTTTAGTTGTATAGTTTACAGTGTGCTCACCATTTGTGGGTCAGGTTGATATTTATAGCATAGAAGGTAGGTATAATTTGAAGTAAATACCCCCACTACTCAAGTGGGGTGAGTTAGTGTCATATACGCGTGTTTACTCTAGAGAACATTTAAATGTTCATTTACGACTGCGTTCACAAATTCATAGCCAGAAATACTGACAGCACAAAAAGCAATGTATGTAATGCTTGCAAGAGGAGCAGGGGGGTAGCTAAGGTATTTGAAATGAGGGGTGGGAGCCAAACACCTATAAAAATGAAAATGTGCAATTAGTTTAAATGTCCTAAACCTCAACAGTTTCCAACTCAAATACGAGTGTGACAACATTTTAATCTATGGAAATTCTTCTTCCAACACTTTTGTAAAAACTGCCATGCTATAATTTTTCAGTTGGAAGAAAAAAAAACTTATGGGGGCAGGGGGAGCTGCTGTTCTCTCGACTTCCCATCTGCGTACATCCCCAAAGAGAAGATTGTCCTTATTTTAGGGGCTTCTTTAAGAGTAAGAGTTGAAGATAATCATTATTTAAGAATGGAGTGAATTATTATTAAAAGGATAAGTTCAATGGTCACAAATGTTTGTCTTGTATGACAGTGGACATTAAAAGGAGTAAAATGGTTGAGAAAATATTCCAAAATATTTTTTGTTGAGGAGATGTTTCAGTTTAAAAAAAAATTATCATTTGTGTCAAAATGACTAAAACCAGTTTAGTTAAGATATGCACAACCTCCCCTTCAAAATTTCCAAAAGGGTGCAAAATGTCCTTTGGCATGAGCCAAGGAGACCTTTGCCTGTGTGAATATTGGGTGCAAAATGTCCATTTGCATAAACCAAGGGGACCTTTGCCTGTGTGAATATTGGGTGCAAAATGTCCATTTGCATGAGCCAAGGGGACCTTTGCCTGTGTGAATATTGGGTGCAAAATGTCCATTTGCATGCATTAAGGGGACCTTTGCCTGTGTGAATATTGGGTGCAAAATGTCCATTTGCATGAGCCAAGGGGACCTTTGCCTGTGTGAATATTGGGTGCAATGTCCATTTGCATGAGCCAAGGGGACCTTTGCCTGTGTGAATATTGGGTGCAAAATGTCCATTTGCATGAGCCAAGGGGACCTTTGCCTGTGTGAATATTGGGTGCAAAATGTCCATTTGCATGAGCCAAGGGGACCTTTGCCTGTGTGAATATTGGGTGCAAAATGTCCATTTGCATGAGTCAAGGGGACCTTCGCCTGTGTGAATATTGGGTGCAAAATGTCCATTTGCATGCATTAAGGGGACCTTTGCCTGTGTGAATATTGGGTGCAAAATGTCCATTTGCATGAGCCAAGGGGACCTATGTTGCATCCTCTCTCATTCCATAATTATTCATCGATGTTTTAAATTACTTTTCTTTCTTTGTTAAGTTCCTTTTGAATTTTTCAATTTTTCAAATTTGTGTTTGTAGATCGAGGACTGGAAGCCTGTACCCTAACCCTTGCTAAACAATGGCCGTTGTGTTCCCCCTGGAAGTGACAGAGAACAGTATGTATGCTACTGCAAGCCCGGATATTTTGGTGCCTTTTGTGAGCTAGGTGAGTTTCATATTTTGCCCTCCCCCCTCCTCACCCCCATGCCACCAGCAGCACCTTAAACTTCTTTTTCACAAACCCAACTTGTTTGTTTCTCACACCCTAATTTAACTTGTTAGCCCTCAGGTACATATGACCCAGACTGTTGAAGTGCTGAAAATTCAAACTACCAACGAACCGTATTTTACCTTCTCTTTTTTAATCAAAATTTATGTGATCCTATCCCATACTGGAAAATCATTAGCTATTATACTTAGCTCTTTTGCAGGAGAATTTTAGAAGTTATTGAATCTGAATTGGCAATTTCCGATAAGTAATTTAAATAATGTCACATGGCCGAGATTCACGTGTTCATAATGAAGCAATCGTATACTGGAGAAATCTTATTGACCAATAAAATACTGGAGAAATCTTGGCCGTCTGCACAATTCACGCACGGTATGGGACCAAGCGTATCAGAAATGTTTTTAAGCGCACATATCATACGTGCGTTATACATGAAGGAATTACGCACACGTATTGCTGCTTACATTTTGTACCTCGAACCTGCACCTGGTTGGTTGGGCAACAAAGGAAAAGCATTTAATTGGTCGAAGTACTGAAGAATTCACATTCGGCTAAACTTGGTTTGAAAAGGTCTATAGAGGGTTATCTCTTATTGAGAAGAGTAGTATTTGGATGGCCATTGGATTGTGCATCGAGATAATTGAAGATTAATGTTTAGGTGAGTGTTATATGCATATTTAATGCACAGGTTAAAGGACTTTGACATGTGGAATGGCCTAACTTTAGGATAATCATTCGTAAGAGCAAAGTCTTTGGAACCTTGCATTAAATCCACATATAAACGATTCCAAAACATTAATCTTTTTATGAAAAATTTGTGTTAGATTGTTTAAAATGCATAAAAACAACTACAAAGAATGCAAAATGAGAAAAGTTGACATATATGTTATCACTTTATTAAAAAATTACCTGTTTTGGAAAATGGAATTAGCCAAATGATCATGGTCATGCATTAACAGGACTTAATGCATGGGTCATATCAAAATTTTAAAATGCAAATTAAAAGTTAAATTGGTTTTCAATTGTTAAGAAACTTAGAGTGTGATATTACCCTTCAACTGAAAACTTTGTACACCAGTCCGTTTCTTACAAACTTCAAAAAAATATTGAACTTCGTCAAATAAGCCCACAGCAGTGATATATAGTTCTTTCAGAAAATGTAACTTATTGATGGGGTAATGCTGAAGATTTTTGAAAAAAGATGGGTTGAAATAGAGAAAATTTAAAAAAAGCACAATATTTTACAAAAGACAATTGTTTTCTTTTAAAGACTTACTTGACATACTTCCAGATCTTGCTTTTGCCTGAAAATCAGTGAGGAACTTACAAAGATATCATTGCATCCAATTCTGGTCAAATTTTGATTGCCGTTATCATCAATATCTTTTTTTGGCAAAAGTTGTGTAAAATATCATGATATTTAGCCTTTCTGAGACAAAAATTTGGACAAATTGTAATTTCTGATTGTGATGTTACTCCCCTACATGAAATATACCATTGGAAAGGCCATTTCACCTATTTCAATTGAAAACACAAAGAAGAGCTACCCCCTCTTTCTTCATAGTGCAATCTAAGTACTAAAAGAAATTCACACACTAATACATAAATACATACCTACAATTGGCAACAAAATACTTGGCACCTTTTCCCTCCCCCGCTTCATTGTTGGCATGATTACTGCTTTAAAATTGAAAAGGCTAAGATCTTTATTCTAAACTTGTTTACCAACATTGAAGAGGGGTAGTAGGGGGAAGTAAAAGTGCCAATTAATTTTGTCGCTGATCGTAGTCTAGTGCAGTGGTCAATGTTTGGGATGTTCACGTGAATGGCCCTTCGGTTCAAACACCGAGCCGGATGCGCGGCTTTCTTTTCCTGCGAGTAATTACAGCTGTGATTATTAATTGTTCATTTTCATTGTTTTTGCATGTTTTGCTTTGAAAAAAAAAATTAGACTGGTTTTAATTGGAAAGGAAATTTCACAAACAATCTAAATATGTAAAAAAAAATCTTCATTTTCATTAATCACAAGAAATAATACAAGCTCAAAAAAATTGAGCAATTTTGACATAATTTGGCCTTTGCCTTAAATTTGCCAATTTTAATATTTATGTCGGTCGATATTTTCTTTACTTTTACTTTTTTTATTGATATAAACCAAACTTGTAGTGATACAAAATGAAAGGAAAGTTGTAAAAATAATTTTTGAAGAAAACAAATTCCAAAAAATTTCAGTCACATTTTGGACTCCCTGGGACTCTAAGGTTTAAGGAAAGTAAAATCTGGAATAGAAGAGGACTTTTATACACTTTGTTTACCATCTTGATCCTCTTTTTGTTTAAGATGATGGTGCTTGACCACTGCAACTAATTCCTATATTGCAAGAAATATGAATATTATCTGGGTTGAATTGTAAAAATTTATTTTTTTTATTTTTCCTTCTGGCTTTCTTTAGTCTTCATTGATCAGTTCTTTATTTTTTTTTTTTTGAAGAGTGTTGTATGTTTGTATGGTTATACTGGTACATATTGTGGTAGTTGTAGTTTTAATGTAGATGCAATGTGTCTTGCCCTGAATGTCATATTTAGACTCTTTGATGTTCCTAGCTCTTGCAAAGTACATTTGATCATTCATGTTTCCGTTTTTCCACCACAGAGCTGAATGAGTGTTCCAGTAGTCCGTGCCTCAATGGCTACGTCTGCCAAGACATGCTCAATAGGTTCAGCTGCTCCTGTCATTCATCGATGGGGAAGAACTGTCGAGGAGGTGAGTGACCTTTGATACAGTAACAAAATTAGGAATTTTTTGATAAAGATGTATGAATAATGGGGGAAAAAAGTATGAAATAATGTCAAAAACTATGATAGGCAAAAAACAAACCAAGTGTATAATTTGTAGGTTTGTTGCTAATTTTCATACTAGAATAGAAAAATTTCATCACGTGACTCTAACTCATCTGGAAGCCATTTTGTTGGGCAAGCATTGTTGCGTTTTACGTGTCTTCACACAGCTCAGTCACATCACACGTACAACAAACATACTGTCTGCTAACCTACCTACCAGTACCATTTCAGCGAATTTTACTGTTTTTTTTTGCGGCGGCGATTTTACTTTATATTTCCGTAATGTTTTATGTATTCACCGGGTATACGAAGAGTAAATTTTATGTGAACGGCATCTGATTGTTCTTTATGCGCAAACAAAACCTACATACTTGGCATAAAGTGCTCACTGCAAATCCTAGTGTGAACCGAAGGTTGAAAGACATTGCATCGTACAGCAGAAACCCACTTCGAACGTCGATCAGGATCAGATGGAAATCGAGTAAACATCTTTTTATTCCACGGCACCTGTCTATTAGTGCAATCAACGGCACAGCAAGATTCCAGCATAATTATCTTACAAAAATTATCTTATATAATAATATGCAAGCGTTTGTCAGTTAAAATAAGTGTACAGCAGACGATTGTTTTCCCGACAAATTGAAACACCCTTCTATAAGGGTGAAACACCCTTATATAATGAAAATCAGGCAGAATTTTATTAGAAAAATAAAATACTTTGAGCAAAATATTCTCGCTCAATATTCTTGCTGCATTGGCTTGTCTATCTTTGGAAGCTTGATGAATATGTTTGTATGTGTGTTATGTCTATTATTAGCTCAACTATTCAAAGAAAATAATTGCATCACGCCACAAGGATGCTTTGTAATATTTTAATCTTTCATTGACATTGGCAAGTCTCGCGTCTTTCTTTGTTGTTCATTATAGTGCTAGCTTTCACATCTTTTCTGGTTACTGGGTGAGGTCGTAAACTTTGAGCTTTCTTTTGTTTTAAAATATCTGGGACAACTCAATGATGTTTTGAATCTTGTAGTAAAATGTTGTGAAAATCTAAAGCAAATGAAAATGTGAATGCATCCTTCAAAGCTCAAGTAATTTGAAATCATCTGCCCCTGCTACCCTATTTCTGTATATACTTTCCTCAATAAGCCCATTCTCTCTACTGGCTTTGAATACTTGAGTATGCTGTCTTTCCGACAGTTCTAGTTGTATAATTTAAACTCTGTAAGAGAAAACTGCACACAATTCTTCTATGTTCGCATGTAAAGGAGCACTCGGCTAATATGTGAGGATGTAATTTTCTTGAGTCTCCAGAATATTCAAATACACTTTCCTTGAACATGAGAGTACTGAAAAACTTTGATATGAATGTTCAAATCAGCCACAATTATTTCTTATTTACTACTTCATGAACATGAGAAGTAAAATTGTGACCTCTGTTTTTTTAAAGTTCTGTGAATAAAAGGATTAGTGGTCAAGCAAGTCCATCTTATATGAAAGAGGACTTCAAATGAAACAAAATAGTGAAGAAAGCATTCAAAAATCGTATTTCATTAAGGAGATATCTAAGTTTAAGGTTTTGTATTATTTGTGTTGAAACGTCTGAATTCAGACTAGTTGTGATGTCATAGCCTCAGATTCCTCAAAGTCTTTATGTATTTTATCATATTTTGTTCTGCGATTTTATGGCTTAAAAACCATGGGATATGTGAGAAAGTAGTCGAACTGAATCTAGGAAGGGTATTTATAATATACCAACTGAAGAAAGTTTGAGAAAAAATCATTTTAAAAGTGAAAAAATTAAATAAACTTTTTTTTAAAATACGTTAAGAATTGTTAAGAATGTGTGGACGAGACACCAACTTTCCATAGCAAACTTACTACAGCAGTCATTTCTACACAGATAAGACAGCTTTAAACTTGAATATCTCCTTAGCGAAACATATTTTTTGAACGCTTTCTTTACTATTTTGTTTGTTTCTTTTGAAGTCATCTTTGAGATAAGACTCATTTTTAAAGACACCATCACTTTTTGACCGAATGCTTCTTTAATCTATAAAGTAATTCAAATGAATATCACAATATGTGATGTGTTTTTACGCTTATTTCACAGCGAGTGCCTGCCAGTCGTTTCCATGTTCAAACGGTGGAACGTGTTACGAAATAGAAAGTGACTTCCATTGCACCTGTACGGCTGAATGGGAAGGAAAAACATGTAGAGAAGGTAAGTGTAACATGACATTATTCTCCTTCTTTTGTGATGTTAGATATCAGCTTGTTCAAAAATCTGGTCAGAATTTTTTTGCTCTGATCATGCCAAGATACTAAAACTCAAAATACAAAAGATACAAATTCGGAAAAAGTGGGGACCTGCTTCCCCCCAAAATCCCCACCTATGCTTACATTAATCAATAAGGCTATTTACCAGGATGTGTAGGCAGGATTATGGGGAACTTATCTTCTATTCAGACAATAAAATGAATTATACACGACTTCATTTCACCTGTCAAATGCCTTGTTATACACTGAAAACTGCACAGAGCTTCCACACAAACTCCCTAGTTTTGACTATCAACTTAAATACAAAATTGTTTTTTTACCTCACTCCCTAAGAGTAATTCTCTGCTAAGACAAGATGTAATTGATATGTTGGAAAGTAAAATTAAATAGCATCATTTGCAATTTATTTGCATCTTGTCTTGTTTTTAGTGAAAGATCCGTCACTCAAGTGCCCCGACAACTATTGTGAGAAGGGTGGCACGTGTGTCATGGACAATGGTACACCACTTTGCTCCTGCATGATTGGGTATGAGGGTGACCGATGCGAGGAAGGTAAGATAGTCGCTACTTATGAATATTCATCTTATATGCTGTAAGATTGATCAGTCTCTATTTATCGTCTGTTTTTCTATTCTTTTCATGTATAAGCTGCGAAGAAGAATAAGGGTTATAATTTGTGCCTTTCAGAAAGTTCTTTGCAGTATTTTTTCGATCATTTCAAAACTGAAAATGCTGGGGGATATTTGGCTGTCTGTACAATTTATGTGGGGTATAGGAACAAGCGTATGAAGATAATGCTTTCAAACACTCGTCATACGTGTGTTATACATGAAGGTAATGTCCATGCGCATTGTTAGGTAATACACACGCATTGTTAGGTAATAAACATGTGCATTGTTAGATAATACATATATGCATTGTTAGATAATACATATATGCATTGTTAGGTAATAAACATGCTCATTGTTAGGTAATACACATGCATTGTTAGGTAATACACACATCCATTGTTAGGTAGTACACACAGGCATTGTTAGGTAATACACACAGGCATTGTTAGGTAATACACACACGCATTGTTAGGTAATACACACACGCATTGTTAGGTAATACAAACACGCATTGTTAGATAGTACACGCACGCATTGTTGCTTACAACTTTTCCTCTAGTAACTGCAGCTAAATGATCTGACCTCTCAGGCACAATTTGACCTTCGTTGTCGTGGTGCCGTTAAGACCTCATCAAACAAACAAACAAACTAATTGGTTGGGTAACCAAGGAAAATTTTCCCAGGCAGTTGATTGGTTGGAGTACTGAAGTAAATCATGTTCAGCTCAAATCTGTTTGAAATGGTTTGGTCCAAAATTTATGTGCACAGAAGAATTTTTTTAATTCTTTGATATGTTTTGATTTAAGACACTTCACCCTCCCTAGTGCGGTTTAAACATATTCATCTTAAATAAATCATACTGATTTCAAATATAAAGGTGTATCTCTGTTCGTAACTTTATCTCCTTCAGTGTATTCAACTTTCAAACTGTTCGTTGTCGTCTGTCAACTTACACATGCTCTATTTTTTCAATAATATCAACAGTTGTTGACCTTTGCGAAATAATGGATGCAAGAACAATGGAACATGCATAGTAACAGGTACCGAGTACATCTGTCTGTGTTCCAATGGATACGATGGGGAGTTTTGCCAGGAAGGTTAGTACTAGTTTGATGATCTACCTTAATTTGTATTGAACATTCTCTGACTCAAATTGTACATATGGCCCTCCAGGCCTCCTTTCAAAATTTGAAGAGAATGAGAGTCTGGATTGAGATAAGGGCAAGGTGGATGGTGTGGCACAATTAAAGGAAATGTCGGTTGAAAAGTAAGGGTGCTTTTTGCTGAATCATGGGAATTTAAAAATAACACAGGTCTAATTTTTGATTCTCATTGAAAAATTACTTAACTATTCAAGAAAAATAATTATGATAAATTTGAACATATGTATCGACGATTTTCAGCACCATCTCATGTGCACAGGAAGTGCGTTGGGATATTCTTGAGACTCACGAAAAATACGCCTTGCATTTCGGCTGCCAGCCGATTTGAATGGTGGAGATGATACTGATTGTATAAACAGTGCTGACAACAGTTTGCTTATTTATTTTGTTGAGGGAAAGATAGAAAGTTTGGAGACACATTATTCTTTTTCATAATCTCAGCATTTTTCAAATATGCCAAGTGAAGTCATCAAGAATTTTCCCAATTGGAGGAGGGTTCTTTGGTGAACTCTTTATTGTAATTGATGTAAAATTAAAGGTTATATTTCATTTTTTCATTCTTAAGAATTCCATTGCCGTCTGTTTGATTTCAGTTCTTCCTTGTATCAGTATTCAAGGATAACTTGGCCCGAATGTGAGAGCATATTATTGTGGAGTCTCTATGTGGTTATTATGTTAATTACTCTGATATAAAACAAAAGTTTAAGAGCTTTTGTGTCCATGCACTGAACAGTTGTGTAAATTGCTATCTATTTATATCGTGCATGCCATTAAGTTTAGTGAAATGTAAGGTATGTTTGGCACCCACTATGCTTAGTTACTAGCTTAGTTATTTCTGTTAATGTTTATCTGTTAATGACAATCCTTGATCCTATTCTTATTTTTATATATGTTGTTTATATTTTTGTACATATTTTATGACACGGGCCAAGGGCTTAGTGCACTGATTTGATAAATGAATGATTGTATAACATTCGAACACACTTTTTTGTACACATAATAGTATTGAAAATGTTGACATAAATATTCATACAATTATTTATAAATTGGATAAGAGGAGATTATTTTGAGATAAATAGATAGAGCCCCCCCCTCCCCCTTGTAAAATAACCTCTTTACCTGTCTGCTTGACATGCTAACTAGAGGAATTTGAGATAAAACATCATCCTCTAGTTAGGCAAGAGGAGTGATAACCCTTTGACCTAATATCTCTGTGCAGTTTAGTTTAGTGAACAAAATCAGTGTACAAAAAGCCCTTGTGTTTTAGTTGAGTTTTGAAAATTGGTTGTACTTCAAAATGTAAAACTCGAGGAGAAAACATTGCCTTTTAACTTTGTGTCATTTTGTACCTGAGAGCATAAATGAACATAAATACTTTCCAGGAGCTGTCGGCCGAAAAGTGTTGGCGTTTTTAACATTAAGTCTGAACCTCGCAATACATTTTGTGTCTTAAGCCTGACAAAATCTCAAATCTGTCTGGGTCTATATTGCTCACAACAAAACCTTAATCCAACACAAGCAATTACATCAGGAATTTCCACACACTTCACCCCAGTCATAATCTGACATTAAACAGATTTCACTGCAGCTGCACTGACTTTTACGCTCAACACAAGGACAAAAGTATTCCCCTGTGGTCAATGTGTCTGGCTTGAAGTAATAATTTACATATAGGATGGTATTTAACAGTGAAGGTTTTGTTTCACTGATGAGTGATTTTAAGTGATATTTTTATTTAACATTGTAGGCTTTAAGGATTGTGGACTGAAAATCCATTGCAACAGATTTTCATCATGAAGTGGAGTTTCATATTAAATTGAATACCTTTCTTGCACCCAGCGATATGGAATATCATGAATGCTACTAAATTTTGACCGAGTTACTCAAAATTTGTATTTTCCCATTGACTTGTGCACAATGCATGAACATTTCTGTAAAAGCAGACCATGTGATGCAACTTATATTAGTTAAAATCTGCATAAATTGGCAATTATCGAACACCCTCACATTTTGGCTGAAGTAATTTACTTGAATATCAAAAATTAGATCTGTGTTATTTAAAATTCTTGTGAATTAATTTTCAACCGAAAGCTCCTTTTAAGCAATCATCTCACAGACATACACACATCAAGTAGTGGTTCACAGATAAACCCGCATCAAGTAGTGGTCATCCCACAGACATACCCGCATCAAGTAGTGGTCATCCCACAGACATACCCGCATCAAGTAGTGATTATCCCACAGACATACCCGCATCAAGTAGTGGTCATCCCACAGACATACCCACATCAAGTAGCGGTCATCCCACAGACATACCCATCAAGCATTAAGACATACCGTAGTGGGTCATCCCACAGACAGACATACCCATCCCACAACATACCGTCAAGTAGCGGTCATCCCACAGACATACCCGCATCAAGTAGCAGTCATCCCACAGACATACCCGCATCAAGTAGCAGTCATCCCACAGACATACCCGCATCAAGTAGCAGTCATCCCACAGACATACCCGCATCAAGTAGCGGTCATCCCACAGACATACCTGCATCAAGTAGTGGTCATCCCACAGACATACCCGCATCAAGTAGCGGTCATCCCACAGACATACCCGCATCAAGTAGCGGTCATCCCACAGACATACCCGCATCAAGTAGTGGTCATCTCACAGACATATCTGCATCAAGTAGTGGTTTGTCAAGGAGCAGTCATCTCACAGACATACCCGCATCAAGTAGTGGTCATCCCACATACATACCCGCATTAAATAATGGTTTGTCAAGGAGCAGTCATCTCAGAGACTAATCCCCATCAAGTAGGGGTCATCCCACAGACATACCCGCGTCAAGTAGTGGTTATCTCACAGACATACCTGCATCAAGTAGTGGTCATCCCACAGACATACCCGCATCAAATAATGGCTCGTCAAGGAGCAGTCATCTCACAGACTAATCCCCATCAAGTAGTGGTCATCCCACAGACATACCCGCATCAAGTAGTGGTCATCTCACAGACATACCCGCATCAAGTAGTGATTCATGAAGTAGTGGTCATCTCACAGGCATACACACATCAAGTAGTGGTTCATCAAGGAGCAGTCATCTCACAGACATACCCGCATCAAGTAATGGTTTGTCAAGGAGCAGTCATCTCACAGACATACCCGCATCAAGTAGTGGTTTGTCAAGGAGCAGTTATCTTACAGACATACCCACATCAAGTAGTGGTTCATCAAGGAGCAGTCATCTCACAGACATACCCACATCGCGTAGTGGTTTGTCAAGGAGCAGTCATCTCACAGACATACCCACGTCAAGAAGTGGTTTGTCAAGAAGCAGTAATCTCACAGACATACCTGCATCAAGTGGTGGTTCATCAAGGAGCAGTCATCTCACAGACATACCCACATCACGTAGTGGTTTGTCAAGGAGCAGTCATCTCACAGACATACCTGCATCAAGTGGTGGTTTGTCAAGGAGCAGTCATCTCACAGACATACCTGCATCAAGTGGTGGTTTGTCAAGGAGCAGTCATCTCACAGACATACCTGCATCAAGTAGTGGTTTGTCAAGGAGCAGTCATCTCACAGACATACCCGCATCAAGTAGTGGTTTGTCAAGGAGCAGTCATCTCACAGACATACCCATGTCAAGTAGTGGTTTGTCAAGGAGCAGTCATCTCACAGACATACCCACATCAAGTAGTGGTTTGTCAAGGAGCAGTCATCTCACAGACATACCCACATCACATAGTGGTTTGTCAAGTAGTGGTTTGTCATGAACAAAACATTACTTGAATATTTTACGCTGAAAGGTATTTAATTTGTACTTATAAATTTATTTTGTTCTTGTATTCAAGACTTCAACGAGTGCAACAGTAACCCCTGTGCTAATGATGGCCTGTGTGTAAACCTTCACAACAGGTACCAGTGCCAGTGTCCAAACAATGTCAAAGGAGTCAATTGTGACCAATCACGTAAGTTTATCCAAACATGTGGTGTGGACTTTAAAGGAGACGTAATCCTAATTTCATGTCATATAATTAAAAATTTCTTATTTCATATAATAAAAAAAATCTTCAGATAAAGTTTCATACCTCCTGAAACAATCGAACACATTTTTTGTTTATTATTAAAAACCCAAATGCTACTAATATGAGCACTCCATTTTGATTTTAAAACATGATGCAAATGATGTCATCAGTCCAGCAGGAATGCCTTGTATTTCTTTGCAATCTATCTCAACTTTTCTAGCTTTTGAAAAACTTTTTTGTACTTTTGTAAGGGTCAAGGACATTTTTGTGTACTCATGAAATTATCAAAACATGCTGTCAAAACTTTTGTGTAACATCATTTTGGGGTAAAAACTTTGATATGAATGATAAAGAAATACATTATAATCCTTGTGTCCCTGTTGGGAAAAAAGTGTCATCTTGCACAAGATTATAGTACAGAATTGAACAAAATGACAGCCTCCATGTGTCGACTTTGAACATGAATAATTTCAGATAAGAATAAGATTTTGATGTGATGTTTTTGGTAGCTGGTTTTGATTTTAATCCTCTTTCATATGAAGTAAGGATTGTATCAGACTTCATATCTCTTTAACGACAGGGGTGATGGGGGTTGTATTTATAGGTTGTAGAGGGGTAGGATGGATGAGCTGTAGATGGATGACAATTAGGACTAGGATGGTGTAGAGGCTTTTCAATCCCGGGATGGATAAGGGGGGGCACTTCCACATGCGAGGTATATATATATATATATATATATATATATATATATCTGTGTCTATATCTATATATATACCGCCCGAGCAGGTGCCTTTCTTTGCACCACTTATATAGTGCAGGTGTCTTTTTCTCCCTTTAAAAAAAAATGTACTAGAATTATTTTTACTTTTTTATTTTTATAGTAAAAAGGAAGTCTTTTTTCATCATCTTTGTAGTGCAGGTCCCAAAAAATGAGGTTTTACTGTGTTAATTTTGTACTGCTGGTCCATTTTTACAATATTTTTGTTGAATACTCATACTACAGGTATCAATATTGACTTCTTTCATACTGCAGGTATCAAAATTGTATAATTTTAAACTACAGTTACCAAACAATCTGTCATACTGCTTGTATGTTTTTTGGTGGGTGGGCTTCACACCCTACCATTTTTAGTATGAAGTTTTCTAGTATCAGTGTTTCCTTTTCAAAGCAGGCCAAAACACAACAAATCAAACATTAAAAAAGGGGACAGGGTGATTTAAAATTGAAGAAAAAAAATAAATAATTACAACACTAAATGTTTAGCTCTTTGTAATGCTGAAGTGTTCCAACACTTTTGTCCAAGATTGTTTTCATTGATGATTATGCTTTGAATGTAAGTTTGTGTCCTGGGTTTCTATCATCCGATAGGAGGCAATTTTATGCTACATTTCCTGACTGCATTCAAAATGTCAGTTTTTGTAACCCTCTTTGTAACCCTCTTTTTGTTTTTGTCTAGTTAACAAACCGTCGGTTTCACCAAACATTGGAACGCCAAGCTGGCATTGGGTAATCATATTCATTGTGTTTGGACTGGCATTATTCATGGCTATAGCAATCATCGTGGCTTGTTTCATCATGTATGCAAGGGATCAGTGAATGGAAGCACTGCAGTAATTTGAAGGTGGTAGGACTGTCGCTTCAAGTGTGCCTGTTCTACTGAGAAAATTAGCCTCCTGATCAAACTTGATTCGATTTATCCCAAAAGAATTGAACTGGGTGATGGGAATCATCAGAAAATGAAAAAAGGTTGGGAGCAGACATCGAGTATTCACTTCTTGAAATTAAACTTTCATCATTTGATATAACAGTAGGATCATAACAACCTAATTGTGAACGTCAAGATTGGAAAGGAATTGCTAAATGGGGAATGAGTGTCGTCCAGCGGTGCATGGGACTAGACCTCAAGATGCATCCCAATGTAACAGGAAATTCAGGAACACACCAAATCCCATTTTTATTTCTAGTTTTGTATTTATTGAAAATATAATATAATATAATATTTTGTTCTTGTCTGTAAAATCTGATCAAATGTTTTGCTCACTAAGTTGCCTTACTGGTTTAGTGCCTCTGCAGTCTTTTATGCTATCAAAACTCTTCTCTCCCAAATTTCGTCTTTCACAAATTAGATTTATACATGAGTATATTTATTTCAATTTTTTTATTTTACAAGGCTTTATGTTTATAAGGTCTCCTTTAAAGTATTTCTACGGTTTTGTACTGTAAAAATATAATATATGTTTGTTTTTGTAAAATATGATCAATGTATTGCTCACCATGGCCGTATATCTTCTTCAGATAGTGTTTCTGTATGAGGGGGTGGGAGGTGGGGGGACATGTATCCATGATTATCCTCCACGAAGAAAGGGGACTGTTTTTCACATCCGTATGTATTTTTTTCTTTAATGGAATGTCCCTGTGGATTTTTATTTATATATACATATATATATACACATATATATATATATATATATATATATATATATATATATATATATATATATATATATATATATATATATATATATATATATATATATATATATATATATATATATATATATACATATATATATATATATATATATATATATATATATATATATATATATATATATATATATATATATATATATATATATATATATATATATATATATATATATATATATATATACATATATATATTATATGAGGACTATTAAAGAAACAATTTTATGCAAATACTATGTTGATACTTTTTTATGTATAAAAGTTAATTGTATTTCAGAGTATTGTGTGAGTGTGTTAAAAAGTGACCTCACAGTGTAAAATGTGATGTCATAAAGCCAGATCCCAGACAATTCTTGTGTATTTCCATAAAGCAAAACATATTTTCCTTAGAGTGTAAGGTTTATAAGCAAATGGGCAACACACATTCTTATAAAGTGTATGTTATTCCCTATGTCAATAAATAAACGAAAAACACTTCCAGTGATTTAGGAAGAGACAAGTAATTTTCAAAGAAAAACACAAAATAATGTCTTGGATTTGCCTTTATGACATCACACTGTACACTGTGAGGTCACTTTTTAATACACTCGCGCGATCGTTGAAATGCAATAACTCCTAAACGGAAAAAGATTATTTTTATACCAATTTGTTTCTTCCATAGTCCTCTATCATATAAATACAAATTTATGGAATATTCCTTTATTTCTGTTGGAAAGTGGACAGGAAAATTCCCCCCTGTACCCCTTCCCCAGAAATTACGACCCTGGTGATAATGATGATAACTGACTTAAGAGCCTTGAGTCTTTCATGGTATTCAAAATCCTCTCTCCTAATTTTTGTCTTTCACTACTTAGATTTATAAATAATATATTCAAGTTAATATTTTTAGATTTTTTACTAGGTTTTAACTGAAGATAATAGTGTAGATAGAGATATATCAATAATTATGTAGACTGATTATTACATTCCAGAGTTTGACGTTGCAATAATTTTTCATGTATGAATTACGTACCAAATGATTACTATGTTAACCTTGAGATACAAGGACATGGAGGAATTGAATTAGATTCGAACTGGATTTCGAAAGAACATTTTCGTCCATTCTTAAAAGCCATAAGCCTTAAAATTGATTCATACTTTCTTTATTGTCAGTAAAAATAAGGAGATGTTTAAAATTAATTTTCTGGGATGTATGAAATGAATTTTGTATGATCTATGAAATTATGTGGTCAGATCTATGACAACTACTTTGTGTGATCTATGAAATACTTTAAACGGGATATATGTCATGAGCGTATAGGTCTATGGACGCCTAGAGATGTTTAGGCCACGAGAAAGAGCATCAAATTCAAACACAACAGACTTTTTAATCTTGTTAATGCATGTATAGTTTTTGAATTATGACCGATTGAAGTTTTAGCGATCTGCAGTGAATGCATAATTTATGTTAAATTTGTGATGTATGACCAGGCTGGTAGTTGAAAAGCTTTATGTAATTCTTTATATTTCCTTACCAAATTTCAGCTCCTGAAAATGATGACAAATTCTATTCCTGCTAGATTTTGGTTAAGGGTAAGGTCAACACTTAATTCCTTTTCATTTTTCACAAATGTGTGACTAGCAATTAATAAACAAAAGGTTGACATAATGAAATAAAAACTTCCACCCTGTCATACATCACAAGAGGAGGTTAAAGAGAAACATTTGCATATTTTGGCCTAAAATTCAAAATGCTCTAAAATGGTTCATTTTGAACCGATTTGGATGATTTTTTGTTGTTGCTATTTTCATCATTTTTCATGGATTTTAAAGCAGTTTAACATAAGTTGATGCTACATCCATATACCTTTAAGGATTTATGCAGGATGTATTAAATTAATTTTGTAGGATCTATGAAGTGGATTTATTGGATCAATGAAATAATTTTTGGATCTATTTTAGAACATTTGTTGGGTCTATGAAAAATATGTCAAAGAATCTATGAAATGTATTTTGTTGAATCTAAAAGTGAATTTTGTAGGATCTATAAAATGAAATTTGTTACGTGTATGAAATGATTTTTGTAGGATCTGTAAAATTATTTTTAGAGGATGTGTGAAAAATTTTTAGGATTTATAAAATTAATTTTGTAAGATCCCTAAAATCAATTCAGAAACAAATCTATGAAATGATATTTGTTGGATCTGAGAAATGACATTTTGGGACCTATGAAATGGATTTTTTTTGGATTTTCGAAATAAGAGTTTGGAAGAATCTACGAAATTAATGTGGTTGAATTTTTTAATTGAATTTTGTAGGATCTGTGAAATGAATTTTGTAAAATCTATTGAAATTAATCTTGATTGATTTCTGTTTATCATAATGTCATATATAATTGATGTGTTTGAACTCTTGACTTATACGTCATTTGAATTAGGGATATTTTCAAGCTGGTCTTGATAACGCTTATTTATTTCAAACTTAAATTAAATTTGCTTTAAGTGCTTACTGACTAAAACCAATTACAGGATAAATGTTTTAGCACCAAGCAACTTCATTGATTTCATTTGATGCAGATTTTCTTGAATAATTCATTTGTAAAACTGGGAACATGAATAAGTTGAAGTTGTATCAATCTTGTCTTCTCGCATGTGTGCAATTCTTTGTTCATTTAATATGTTGTCCAAATTCTGAGCTTCACATGTAGGAAGATCCATCCTTACACAGCATGCAATAGAAGGTATTTATAGGAAGGGCTTGTAGGATTTTAGCTGGCAAAATTAAAAATGCAAAAAAATTTTAAAAAATCATAATTAAGCAAAATAGAATAGATAGATGCTGGCCATCTTTAAGACTATTTTCACTGGTGAACACTCTTGTGGTTGAGTTAGAAGTGTGTTGGCTTTAGAGCTAACATTTCTTCTTAGAGTTTTAGATAAAAATCCAAACTTAAATTTTAATTTATTTATAGATTTACAGGTGTTTAGAGATTTATAGGTATATAGAGACTTAAAAGTGTTTATTCACAGATTTCATATCGTTTTGTGTGCTGTAGACAGCTATGCTAAAGATTTGCATGAAACTTGCTCAGAGTTTCATGGGCTTTGAATGCATTTGTATATATGTTATTAAGCGACTGGCCTTTGTTTGACTTAGTACTGGTATATTATCTACCATCTTCCCTTTCAAGCTATTAAAATTTAAAATTTTGTTTTATTTCAATTTTTTTATTCTTATTAGCAGGCCTAAAATTCAGGGAATGGCATATTCATTTTTTAGTAAGATCCAAAACATTTCTGATATATTTAAGAAATTGTGAATTAATTGGAAAAACAGCTCAAGAATTAGGTAATTCTTTATTATCTCCTCGCCAAGGAAGTTTGTGAAGAGGGGATATAACATCTTTACAGTTTATCTGTTAGTCCATTTGTCTGTCTGCCCATCCGTATCTATTATCCGCCTGGCCTCATTGTTCAGGTACTAGGGAACAAAAGATTGCTGCCCTAGGAAAGGAATTCCAACTATTTTTATGAAAGGAAATTTAAATAAAGGAGAACAAATGCATTCCAGACTTGAATAGCAGCAATTAAAGGATTTTTTCTGGGATGAAAAAAGTTGAATAATAGATCTGATGACTGAATGGAATGTAATGAAGTGTCTTGCGAATGAATAGCAAAAAAACAATGTCTTGCTTGAATAGGGACACATAATTCATTAATCTGTACTAAATTTTCATTATGATTTGTTAAAAAGATCAGCTCTATCCGGTTTATAAGGAAAAACTTGAACATGTTTCTATTGGAAGTGTCAGATTGAAGTTAAGACTGGGGTGGGGGGGAGGGGGGAGGTCTGTAGTGCAATGGAGAGAGTGGAGGCTATAGTGAAGTTGGAATGATGAGTTGGTTAAGATTATATTGGTAGATGAGTGGTTGGCAAAATCTGGGTTGGGGTAGTAGGTGAATGAATGATGGTAGGTGAATGGATGATGGCAGGTGAATGGGGGGTGGTAGGTGAATGGGAATTGTACAGCGATGGGGCATAGAGGATGGCAGGTGAATGGAGGATTGTATATGAATGGGGAATGGCAGGTGAAGGGGGGATGGCAGGTGATGGGGGATGGCAGGTGAAGCGGGGATGGCAGGTGAAGGGGGGATGGCAGGTGAAGGGGATGGCAGGTGAAGGGGGATGACAGGTGAAGGGGGATGACAGGTGAAGGGGGCAGGTTGAAGGGGATGGCAGGTGAAGGATGATGGTAGGTGAATGTTGAGTTGATAGAACAGGCTGGCATGTGGGACAGGGTACCATGGAATGTGTGACAGGATGTCATGGCATATAGGACGGTGTGATAGCATATGGAACAGGGTGGCATGGCATGTGAAACAAGATATAGTGTCATGACATTTATGACAGGCTGGTATGGCATTTTGGACAAGGTGGGATGGCATGGGGAACAGTGTAGTGACATGTGAGACAGGATGGCATGTCGTCTGGATTTCATGTGGGATGGCATATGGGATGGTGGGATAGCATGTGGATTGAATGGAATGGCCTGTAGGACAGGATGGGATTGGCATGTTGAACAGGGTGGCATGGTATTTGGGACAGGGTGGCATGGTATATGGGACAGGATGGCAATTTAGGCATGTGGTGGGATATGTCATCTTGATCGCAGGTGTCATGTTGTGGAATGTTATCTGGATTTTATGCATGATTCCCTATAGGGAGGGAAGTAGCATGGTATGATATGTGGAACAGAGGGTGAATGGCAGGTGTGAACAGAGGGTGGATGGCAGGTGGAACAGAGGGTGGATGGCAGGTGTGACAGAGGGTGGATGGCAGGTGTGACAGAGGGTGGATGGCAGGTGTGACAGGGTGGATGGCAGGTGTGACAGAGGGTGGATGGCAGGTGTGACAGAGGGTGGATGTCAGGTGTGACAGGCTGGGCTGGATGGCAGGTGTGACAGTCTGGGCTGGATGGAAATTGTGACAGAGGCTGGAAAGCATGTTAATAGCGGCAAGGGGATGTGTATCATTTGCGATGTCTGGTATTTCTATGCTACTGTAATTTTCTGTCATGGGAATTATGAGAATGACTTTTGCACTAAGCTGCTAATTGTAGGTATTGGAAACGGTCCATATTTATATAGGGGAATGAAGAGTTGTTTATGTTCATACAGTTCAAATTTGTAGCCCAACTTTTTAGTTGCATTTTGGCAGAATTTGTTCAGAACGGCAGTCTTTTATTTCTTGTTTTTTTCTTACAAAGCGTAAAAAATACTTTAAACTGTTGATGTTGTTTTGTGACTAGATCTTTTTAATAAATATAAATTTCCTATCATCAAAAGAAGTTGCGCTTTAATTCTCATTTGTATTGCACATTGTATAAAATTGTTTTCTTTATTATTTTCTCCATGGAAGAGCAAAAGAGTTTTTATCCATTTTTTTAAATGTTCCACATAGATATTTCCATCCTGTGTGTGAGATGAATGATATTATTCTTTAAAGAGAGCCATTAAAAGAACTAATGTGATCTTTATCATGTACTGGAGCATGAACATGAGCGGGATTAAGCCTACGAAAGTGTATATATATATATATATATATATATATATATATATATATATATATATATATATATATATTTACTTCAAGTTATACCTTACCTTCCATGCTATTAATATATGCAATCTGGTCACATGACCTGATTCTAACGCACTTCTAACCGACCCTAAGAAAAACAGTAACCAGCCAGGCCCTAACCTCCTTAATACCACTGTACTACCACTTCACTCTTTTTCAGCGCGTTGTTGTCACTAACATCGCTGAAAACTGGTCATTTTTATTTTATTAATAATTAACCTTTCTAACTCTTTTCTCTTCGGCAGCATCTACCTGGAGGGTTTTTACGCTGCCCTTTCTCATCTGGCTCGCCTTTTCAAGTCTTCCGAGATAAGGGTGAGGTAGCCATGGGTCCGAGATTTCTTCGGCCGACCTACACGACTTTACCCGTGTAGCCTACACTTAGGTTAACGGTTTTTGTCTCCATTCGTACAAAGCGAGTGGCTAGTTCGAGAGCGTCCTACTCTCGTGGCGGGTGTTTTTAGGTCCTAGAGCACCAGGTGTGCCTGTCTAGGGGACCTCTTGCCCCGGGGTTTAAGTGTTTTTCACCCTCGGCCCCGCCCTTCCATGAGGTTAGCCTAGCGTAATGCTATGCATATGTATTAGCTCGTTAGGATATCTCAGTACAAGTTCGTATGCATAGGCCAATTTCTTTTTCTGTTTTTGGCGCATGCGCATTGGGTCGACGTCTCCGTCGGGTGTTCGGGGAGTCGGCTCCGAGCTTTTCCAAGGAGCTACAGTTGTTACAAGAGAGCTTATTTTTGTATTAACGTTACCAGCATATGAATAATTTCATTTTTCTTACATAAATTAGAGACAAATGTTTTAATTTTCAAGCTTGATTTTTGGGGCGTTGGAGAGACCGGGAGGTGGTCTCTCCGACGTCTCATTTAAAGGGAAACTAATCTTTTCTTTTTATCTTTACAGACATCAAGTACTCAGTGGTTGGCATTTTCCACGTTACCCCGGCGCTTGTAAAGTCTTTACGTTGGATGCGTTTTCTCAGGTTTTTAAGAATTTTCCAGATATAAATTTTTTCTGTTTAAAAATTTTCTTTGCTGTATTTATCTGCTATGCCTCGTCTCTCTTTAGCGTGATCGTAGGGTCATAGTTGCTTACCCTATTTGTGTATGTATGCATGGATATACGTTCTTCTCTTTTCAGGAATTTTATCGAGAATGATTAACTCAGTGGCGTTGCGCCTTAGGTTACGTTCCAAGTGAACGCCACCTAGAGTTAAAAAAAGTTCAGAGAGAGAGAGAAGATTAAGCTCTTAGTGGCGTTGCGCTTAGAGCGGTAAGGTAAGAGAGAGAGAGAGAGATAACTTCTTAGGGGCGTCAAAACGCTGCCTAAGTTGAAAAGAGACCTGTTTACGGGTTAGTACGGTTCCGTTGGACAGTTCCATACGGTTCCGCAGCCCAAGTGCTGGTTTTAGCGGTTCCGTTGGGCGGTTCCATAGAGAGAGATACGGTTCCGTTGGAGACGGTTCCATAAAGGTTCCGCAGCCCAAGTGCTGGGATTAGCGGTTCCGTTGGAGAGAGGTTCCATAGAGAGAGACGGTTCCGTAAAAAAAGAGACGGTTCCGTAAAAAGAGACGGTTCCGTAGAGAGAGACGGTTCCGTATAAAGAGAGAGAGACGGTTCCGTAAAGAGAAACGGTTCCGTAGAGAGAGAGAGACGGTTCCGTTAAGAGAAACGGTTCCGTAGAGAGAGAGAGACGGTTCCGTAAAGAGAAACGGTTCCATAGAGAGAGACGGTTCCGTAAAGAGAAACGGTTCCGTAGAGAAAGACGGTTCCGTTGGACGGTTCTGCAGCCCGTGTTCGGGTATTGGGCGGTACCGTTGGACGGTTCCATACGGTTCCGTGATCCATACGGTTCCGCAGCCCGTGTTCGGGTATTGGGCGGTACCGTTGGACGGTTCCATAGAGACAGTTCCGCGGCCCGTTGTAACGGGGCGGACGGTTCCATTGGACGGTTCCGCATCCCGGGTTTACGAGTCAGTATATAGCGGGGCAACGTACACCGTACGGGGACTCCGGCTATACGCCCACTAGCTACCATAGCTACGTGGTCAGGTGACAGGTGACATTCTTGGCTAGAAGTATAGCATTGACAGCTATTGTTCTTCTTGGTCCCGTAGCCATCAGCTACGCAGTTCCACGGCTCGTGTGAACGCAATTAAGACTGTCTGTGTTGAACGTTTAGTTCCGTATTTATTTTCACCAGTATCATGGACATGGAGGACAGGTCCCCGAGTGTCGATGTTTTACACACCCAGGATGTCCCGCCATGCGTAGCGTGCAAACGCTTCTTTAAATTACGCTCAGGTGACATCCATCTCACGTGTTTACGCGTGTAGATTATGCTGCGAGTCAAATCCTTGTACTCTTTGCAGCGATTGGGACCTAGCGGCGTGGTCGGAGCACAGACTCCACCGCGACCGGTCCTTTCAAAGAGCTGCGGAGAAAGTGGAGAAGCGACGGTCTGATAGGCCCTCTTCGTCTTCCCGCCACCCAGGCCCAAAGCTAGGGAGGCGGGGCCGCTGCCCACTCTCAGCGGAGCGCCTCTTGAAAGACGTACACTGTACGGTTAATCCGGAAGTATAGCATTGAGACAGCTATTTTTCTTCTTGGTCCTGTAGCCAAAGGCTACGGTACTTCCATGCGGTTCCACGGCCCATGTTTACGGTTCCACGGTCCGTGTTTTACAGGTCCGTACGGTTCCGCGGCCCGTGTTTACGGGTCCGTACGATTCCGCGATTACGGGTCCTTTCGGTTCCATTGGGCGGCTCCAGTGAGCGGAACTTATTTTTAACGGATAGCGTACACGTTAACAGTTAACGCCCACTAGCTACTACGCTCGTGGTCGGGTGACAGATGACTTTCTTTACAAGAAGTATAGCATCACGACAGCTATTTCCTTCTTGATCCCGTAGCCATTAGCTACGCAGTTCCACGACTCGTGCGAACGCAATTAAGATTGTCTGCGTTGAACATTACAGTTCCGTGATTATTTTCACCAGTATCATGGACATGGAGGACAGGTCTCCGAGTGTCGATGCTCTACACACCCATGATGTCCCGGCGTAGCGTGCTAACGCTACTTTGATTTACGCTCCGGTCACATCCATGTTACGCGTGCAGATTATGCTGCGAGTCCATTCTTTGTACTCTTTGCAGCGATTGGGTTCAAGCGGCGTGGTCGGAGCACAGTCTCCACCGCGACCGGTATTTTCAGGGTGCGACCGAGAGAGTGCGGCTCCGGTGTTTGGATGCGTACGGCTCCGTAGCTTTGTAACGGGATATCGTACGATTTACCCGGATATGCACCCACTAGCTACGAGCTATGTGGCCAGGTGACAAGTGATAATCTTCACGAGAAGTATAGCACCGTGAGAGCTATTCTCTCATGGTTCCGTAGCCATTAGCTACGCAGTTCCACGATCATGTGAACACCATTAATACGATTATCCGCGTTGAACGTTACAGTTCCACAATTACTTTCACCAGTATCATAGGCACAGAGGACAGGCCTCCGCGCGTCGGTACGTTACGCACCTAAGAGGTCCCGCTATGCATAGCGTGCAAACGCTTCTCTAGACCGTACGGGCCTGTACGACTTCAGAGTTTTTGCAACGGGATAACATACACTGTACGATGAACCCCGAAATTGAGTCCGCTAGCTAGGAAGCTACTTGGTCAGGGTATAGGTGACAATCTTCACGGGAAGTATAGCATCACGAGAGCTATTTTCTTCCCGTCTCTGTAGCCATTAGCTACGCTGTTTTCACGGCCGTGTGAACTGCCTCTGTAGGATTTTCCGCGTTGAACGTTACAGTTTCGCGATGTTTTGCACCTATATCATCGACACGAAGGGCAGGTCCCTAGTGTCGGTGCGTTACACGCCTTGAGTGTCCTGCGATGTGTCGCATGTAAATACTTCTTAGGTTGCGCTTTGGTGTTATCGACATGTTCAAACCCGTGTACACTGCTGTGGTCCTCGGTTCCGCGATGGGACCGGTAGGCCCACAAGAGGCGGGGTCATACGTGAGTTAGTACCCTTTTTATGGCTAGTTGTAGAGCCATTGGATTACTTGCGGGTCCATTAGGGTCCGTGCGGCTCCGGTGATTGGTTCCATACGGCCCCACGGCTTGTTTTCACGGCCCGTAAGGGTCCGCATAACAACTCGGCGGCTCCGTGCGGGGGCATGGGATGTCCGTGGGCTGCATAGTTCTGCAGCGGTAACGCATACAACGTCGTCACACCGATAGTATACCCTTTAGCTTTTTAGCTACATGGTCAGGTGAGAGTTACAATCTTAGGAGATCTCCACGTCCGTGGGAGCTGACTTGGTGAGATTTTTGCGTTGAACGTCTCGGTTCCGCATAGTTTTCACCAGTTTCTTGGACACGAGGACGAGTCCCCGTTTGTCGGTGCGTCACGCTCCCAGGATCGTCGTGTGCTAGCGCTTGCTCGGGTTTCGAGGCCTAGCGCTCGGGTGATAGGAATTCCTTCTTTACGGAAGGCATACCATCACGAGCTATTCTCTCCGTGTTACGTAGTTTCACGATCGTTTAAACTACTCTGACTATGGTTCTTGCGTCGAACGAGACCTTCAGCTCACATTCTACAGTTTTTAACGCGGTTTTACATACAACGTACGATAAACCTGGGTAACGGAACTTCGGGATATTGCGACCGTTAGCCGCGTGTTGCAGTGTTCCGCGGTCGTTTTTCTTGCTGGGACGCTTTTAGCGTTCAACGGCAGTCCCCCACGCGTAGCCGCCGGCTACGCGGCTCCGTTGTGATTTTATACAAACGGAGTTAACGGCCTACACCAGCTGCGCGGCTGTGTGGTAGAGGACCAGTAGCCATGAACTACAGAGTTCCGCGGCCGTTTCTCTTACCGGGACACGTACTGAGTACGACGGTAGTCCCCTCTTCCCCACGCAGCTACCGGTTTCGTAGCTCCGTGATGAAACAAACTAAGTTTACGACTCGTATAGCTTGCGTAGCACGTGAACTCCTCCGTATTCCTTACGGCCCCAGTATATTTTAGCTATTCTCAACGGGAACGCGTACTGAGTACATCTTCCCTACGCGTAGCCACTTACTCGGTGGCCCCGTGGTGCATAGAAGTATACTGAGATAACGACTCACGTTACAGATGTAGTACGTTAACGCTATCGTCGACCTAGACGGTTCTTTTGTACTGATAGTTACTACGTTCGGGACACGTACCAGTTGTCCCCCTCGCGTAGCCACGAGCTTTTTGCTCCGTGGTGCACAGCGACGAGGTTGGCGGATGACTAGTGGTTTTTACTTGTCATGCTGACGCCTTTGTAGACCCATACCGGATCTATAATACCTAACGGGGTTGCATACTTTGTTCGGCGTAAGTCCCCCCAGTAGCCACGCGCTTCTCAGCTCCGTGGTGCAGGGTGTTTAACGGAATTAACGGTCCGTGTAGTATACACAGGACGTCAACTCTTTCGTGATTTTTCCCCAGTGCTGGGGTGTATGACTCATACGGTCGACGTAGTACGTTACACCCCCCTTGTCAATATTAAGTCCATGAAGGATATTTTTCTTGACAATAGGTGGCCTTTTGATAGACAACCTCACGTTTGGGGTAGCTCTTACCAACAACGGCGCGTATGGTTCATTCCATACTTTAACACCTTCTTAAAGCTGTTTCCATGCGGTTTTTACGGCCTGTTACTTAACTGCCCGTACAGACATACGGTATTAGTGTTCTCCACACCCGTCGCCGTAGGCTCCGCGTTTTCCAGGTTGTTACTATACGTAGTACGTTAACACTTTTTTCAGTCAACTTCTTAGACAAGTTTCGCTGTTGATAGGTGTGGCCTGGAGCTACGCGGTTCCGCAACTGCTACAGTTTTCAGACCCCGCTTGGGTGCCGTCGACTATGTTGTACGGCTCCGCGGTCTTCCGACCCATACCGTCTCACAGCTACATAGCCTTACACGGTTGGCAGCCCTTGTATGCGTTTTATATTAACGGCCTGCCTTTTTATTTCGCTAGCCTTTGATTTTTGGTCAGTAGGTTTAAACAACCTTTGCTCGGGGTCGGCAGTCTTTTCTGGACTGCAGGTGGTGTCGTTCCGTACCTCCGCTTTACACGTTCAGTCGGTGGCCACCCCCTTTGGTGGTGGTTTGGGTGCTCCCACCTGGTGTACGGAACGAGGTTTTCACCCGTTAGATTTCACCGTCGGTGCCGACGGAGGCTTCTTGATCGAGGTAGGGCCACTTTTCGTGTGACCCCTTATGACAGGCAGAATGCCGGGGTTTTCGTTCACCTTTTTACCGCTAGTGCTGAGCGAGGTTTTTCAGTTTCCCGCCGTTTTTGCACCACTGTTGTGGTCTCCTTTTCGGATGGAGAGGTACGGACTCCAAGAGT
>JAIGNY010000581.1:1110000-1275000 GCA_020152595.1 Chiridota heheva | reverse complement strand
ATTTACCACTGAGTCCTCTCCATTATTTTAAAGATTTAATGTTCCCATAAGAGGTTTTTGTAATCGGGCATCCCACTTACAGTTTTCGCCACATCTCTGCTAGTTCTACGAATACACACATCTGATCATCGAGTCGCCAGGCAGGGGTGGGCGATTGTTCATAACTCGCAATATCACTACATCTCCACTGTATGATATCATAGTCAAATGTCTGTGAAGTTCATTTACAGAAGAATCGCGTTCGAAAATACGCCCCAAACACAGAAAAGGAGGATCATTCTCCCGAAAAAAATTCCTAGGAGAGTCAGATCTGCTCCAAATTAGCCCTACGACGACGACGCGTTTACACACAATTACAATGACAGGGTCGTCGCCTGCGTATTCGGTTATGATAGTAACAATGCTATCACGAAACGCTTCATACGACCCGGATGAGAGCACAGGTACGACGTACGGACAGACATAACATCGACAACCAAGTCAATGTCCACGGCCTTTGATAACCAGTTGTGGTGCACTGGCAAGTTAGCCCTATTCTAGACTGTATGTTACATACAGGAGAAAAAATCAATACAGGACGGAGGTTTTTGTTTGTGAAGGTTCTCTTACGTATACATCTGTTATTGATGTGTGTTTGTTGAGAGCATAACTTGATGACGTATAGGGATTCATCTCAGGTGATTTTGTCTGTAGACAGATGGAGGCTAGTTTGAAAAAATAAAAAAATATTCCCCTCAAAATTGGTCAAAATGGACCATTTCACAACGTTTTTTCATATAACATAACAAGATGACGGGCTAAGAAAGGTGAATCACCACATAAAAAGTCCAAACTAACACCACCACCACCACAAAAAAAAAAAAAAATCAAAGACGCCCAGAGTTAGTAAAGAGCTTATCAATGTTGACTTTGAAATTGTGAACAGAATTGGAGCTAACTACCCACTCAGGCAAACCATTCCACTCATTAATAATTCTTTGCGAATAGCTAAAACGCCAAATATCTATCCGTGAAAACTATTTGGTCAACTTCAAACTGTTACCACGTGTCACATGAGGATTAGCTGAAACATGCAAGAAATTACAGGAAGTCGAAGCATCACTACCAGATAAGAATTTAAAAACCTGAATCATATCTCCACATACTCGTTCTCAACTGAAGGGTGGTCAAACCAAGAATTCACAACCTAGATTCATAAGAGAGATTCCTTACTTCGGGAATAAGTCTAGTGGCTTTTCGCTGAACCCGCTCTAAAATAAACTTATCCTTCTCATAAAAGGGACTCCAAGCCTGAATAGCATATTCAAGGTGGGGCCTGACTAACTGCTTATACAAATTAAGAACAACCTCTCTACCAAGAAAAAAAAAATTTCTTCTAATCAAACCAGGCATCCTATTTGCCCTTGCAGCTGCTAAAGCACACTGTTTAGAAGGCTTTAAATTACTAGTAATGACAACACCTAGATCCCTTTCTTGATCACCACAACCAAGATTTGAACAATTCATGTAGTAATCAAAAGTCAAATTGCTCTGACCAAAATGTATAATTTTGCATTGATCAACATTGAATGAGATCTGCCACGTTTGGGACCAAGAAACTAACTTATCCAGATCAGTTTGCAACAGTGAAGAATCCCTAGCATCATCAACAATCCTGTACAGCTTAGTGTCGTCAGCAAATTTACAAATCGTGGAGCTAAAGGAAACATCAATATCATCAATGAAGATTAAGAAAAGAAGTGGACCCAATACAGAACCCCGAGGAACACCACTTATAATCTTCTTTCATGGAGATACTTCACCATTAACAACAACTCTTTGTGACCTGTCAATTAACCAAAAATTGATCTAACTGGCACACTTTCCCTCCACACCAAGCGCTCTTGTTTTCAACATGAGCCTGCCTAATGGAACCTTATCAAATGCTTTTGGGAAATAGATAACATCCACATATTGTTCTTTTAGAGGAAAATTATATCCAAAATCCTATCCCTGATACTAAAGCTAATCTTGATAAAGCAAAACAGGAACTCAAAGATATATATGACAGGAAAATCAAGGGTATCATAATCCGTTCTCGAGCAAGGTGGTCGGAAGAAGGTGAGCGGAATACTAGCTATTTCTTAAACCTAGAAAATCGTAATCGAAAGTATAATGTTATTCGTAAATTAGATCGTGGTAATGGCCAATTCATTACCAGTACTAAGGATATATTAAAACTAGAGAAAGATTATTTCAGTAATATTTACAAGTCTTCTTTTGTGGACAATTCGAAATATGTGTTTTTATCTTCTTATTTTAATGATTTACCGGCCTCCGTAAAACTAAGTGATAACGAGCGTGACTCTTGTGAAGGCTTTCTTACATATGAGGAATGTAAAAAAGCGGTTTTTTTCTATAACACTAAATAAATCTCCTGGTACCGATGGGCTACCAATTGAATTTTATCAAACCTTTTGGGATGATATTGGTAGTATGGTAGTACAGTCGCTAAATTTTGCTTTTTCTGTGGTCATTTAACTCATGAGCAAGGTAGAAGTGTTATTTCATTAATTCCCAAACCCGATAAAGATTCAACGAAACTAGAGAATTGGAGACCTATCTCACTGCTTAACGTGGATTACAAAATCGCAGCCAAGTGCATCGCTGAGCGTATGAAAAATGTTTTAGATGTTATAGTGAATCATGATCAAACCGGTTTTCTTAAAACCGGTATATAGGGAAAACGTTCGTATCATTCTTGACATTATAGATTTTACCAATGAAAATAATATTCCAGGCTTTCTTTTTTTTTTTAGACTTTCGTAAAGCTTTTGATACCCTTGAATGGCCATTCTTGTTTAAAACTCTGGATTATTTTCACTTTGGTAATGACATTAAACGCTGGATCAAAACCCTTTATTCTATTCCTACTTCTTGTGCTTTGAACAATGGACATTCCTCAGGTTTCTTTAAAATAACTCGTGGTGTAAGGCAAGGGTGTCCATTGAGTCCATACTTGTTTATCCTTTGTATAGAGATTATGTCTATTGTATTACGTCATAACGATGATTTTATTGGTATACATGTTTACAATACTGAACTTAAGTTAACTCAATATGCGGATGATACAACTTTGATTTTAAATGACAACATATCTTCTTTAAAAGCTGTTTTAGAAATGCTTCATGATTTCGCCCAGGTTTCTGGGCTCACTATCAATTCATCTAAATCTAATTTATTTCCATTAGGACCGTTTGTTAAGAATGTCCCACCTCATTTTCAAAATTACGGTTTTAAGATAACACATGGGCCATTAAGATACCTAGGTATTAATATAACCCATCAGAAAGCTGATCTTTATAGTCTCAATTATCTACCCAAGTTGTCTCGTCTCAAAACTCAGCTCAACCTTTGGTCTCAACGAGACCTCACCCCTTTGGGGAAGATTACATTAATAAAAACTTTGGGGATATCCCAACTTGTTTATCTTATTTCTGTTCTACCTAACCCAAATATCAGTTTTGTTAAAGAAGTAAATACTTTTCTTTTCAAGTTTATATGGTCGGAAAAACCAGACAAAGTACGTCGTGTGACTATGTGCCTCCCTTATAAGCAGGGAGGTTTGAATATGATTGATCTGTCTTATTTTATTCATGCCATTAGATTATCGTGGGTGAAGAGGTATATTGATACTATGTTTAAGCCATGGAAATTATTTTTTGACTTATATCTCAGTCAATTTGGCAAAGGTTTTATATTCAGATGCAATTTCAGTGAATTTGATGTTGTTAAGATTTAATTTATGAGAGATGTGTGTATCTCATGGAGTAAATTAAGTCATGTCAAACCTACCTGTAATCTGAAGTCTGAAATTATTTAAAACAATCATTCTATTCGTATTGGCAATTCTACAGTTTTTAGTAATAATTATGTCTCAAAGGGTGTTAAATATGTTTCAGATCTATACTCCGGCGCTGGTCATATCTATAATTTTAAATCTTTTAATGATGTTTATGATATAAATTCCAAGAATTTTACATTTTTCTATGGGTTGATCTCTGCCATTCCTAAGCAATGGAAATCTGATATTTGTACTTTTCAGAGGAAAATACCTTCTTATCAAGAAAACGTTTTAAGTAACATTGTACGGGTTAATAAAGTCACAAAGTGGAGTTATAATCATTTATGTCATTCAAACAGGGCGACACACATTACTCAATATTACTGGGATCGTTTTTTTGATATAAATGACAAAGAATGGCAGGTTATTTTTTCTAATTGTTTTATAGCAGTCCGCGAAACAAAAATCCATTATTTCCAATTTAAATTCATTCACAAAATACTTCCTGTAAATAGCTACCTCCACAAGTTAAAAATACTAGATAATGACCTTTGTTCCTTTTGTGGTAATGACAGTGAAACCCTCAAGCATCTATTTTGGTCATGTAATATTTCATCTAAGTTTTGGAATGACGTTTTTGTTGATACTTTAAGTGATGTAACTTTAAGTTTGAATTATAAAGTTATTGCTTTTGGTTATACTGATGAAAACTATTATAAATACAATTACATTATTTTTCACGCTAAATATTTTATTTTCACATGTAAATATACCAATACCATACCTACTCTTTATAGATTTAAAACAGCTATGAAGATGATGCTCGAGATGGAAAGAAACTTTTATGTTAAAAAAAGAAGTTATGATTATTTTTCATTGTTTAAAGATACATTTTTTGAAAGTAACAGTAATTCATAATTTCCCTTCTTTTTTTTCTTCTATATTTTCTTTGAAATTGTTTACTTTGTAAAACCTTCACTTTTTTTTTTGTATATTTCTTGAGCTGTTGATTGTTATTGTTTTTGGAAGTTGAATAAATATGTTTAAAAAAAAAAAAAAAAAAACTCTTTGTGACCTGTCAATTAACCAAAAATTGATCTAACTGGCACACTTTCCCTCCACACCAAGCGCTCTTGTTTTCAACATGAGCCTGCCTAATGGAACCTTATCAAATGCTTTGGGGAAATAGATAACATCCACATGATGACCAGAATCAACTAGTTTATTATAACATTATCAAAAATTCCAATAAATTAGAAACACATGACCCCTTAGGTAAGAACCCATGCTGGGACAAATTCAACAAACATTAATGTAGTACAACATCCTTAATAATGGACTCCATGACCTTGCACACAACACTAGTAAGACTCAATGGCCTATAGCTACAGGGCAAACTGTGGTCACCCTTTTTTTTAAATAGAGTGATATTTGCAATTCTCCAATTACTAGGAACAACAGCAACATCAAAGGACTTTAAAAAGATTATACTCAGGGAAACAAAAAGAACATCAGAACACTTACGTAAAACAGCAGGATGTATAACATCTGGACCGGGTTCTTTATTTGATATCAAACCCCTCAATTTCTTAGACACAACATCAACTAAAAAATCAACAACCTTAATGGATACTGGAGAGAGCACACTAAGATACTCCACAACATCATCAGCAAGGGACTCCTTAGTAAAAACGGATACAACGTAGTCATTTAAAACGTCAACCATATCCTTACCACTATTGATAGTAACACCATCATTACCCTGAAGGAGACCAAACAACCTCCTTGGTTTTTTGCTTTGAGCGAACATAAGAGTGAAATGACTTAGGATTCATCTTAAACTCTTGGAAAAATGCTTTTCAAAAAGCACTTTAGTATCTCTTAACAAACCCTTTGTGAACTTTTCATGATCCTTATACCTAGCAAGCTCCGCAGGACACCCACTGTTTTTATAACAACGCCACTACTTCTTCTTTTTCCGAACAGCCTGCAAAACCTTCCGAGATATCCACACTGGCCGATTACGCCTACATACTTTTTTTAATGGGACAAAGCTATTTACACCCTCCAAAAGTTTAGTTCGGAAAACATCCCATGCTTTAGAAGGATCTAAGTCGCATAGCAAAGAAGTCCAATTGAATGACAAATTAGCCTGAAGTGCGGCAAAGCCAGCATTCTTAAAATCTAAAACCAGTTTATTAGCTGGAGAAACCTTTGTGAAGCAATACAGATCAAAACTAATGAGTTCATGATCACTACACCCTACCTTACTGCTACTTAGCACATTTCTAACCATACTTTCTTCACTACTGAAAATCAAGACAATTACTACCACGCGTGGAAAACAACAAAATCTTTACCATGTGGACCACTAGTACAAAGATTCCAATCAATGTCTGAAAAATTAAAGTCCCCAAAAACAATAACCCTCATAGAAGCAACTTTCCTAAAGCAGTCAAGCAATTCCTGATTGTTCTCAGGACAAGAATTTGGTGATCTATATACAACACCAACAACCACTGAACTACCAAGATCGTCATCAACAATAAGCTCACATCATCTGACCATAGGCAATTCAAAAAACTTAAAGAAAAGTGAGCAGTCCTATCTTTGCAATTAAAACTGTCCTTTACAAACAATAGAACACCATCTCCTCTACTATTGAGAGTATCTAATCTGTCTTGTCTAAAAACTGAGTAACATCTCTGCATGAATCACTAATTTCACTATAAATCCAACTCTCAGAAATACTAATTATATCAGGTCTACTAATTGAAACTTCGGCCAGCAGCTCATCACGTTTATTCAAAATGCTACGGACATTTCAAAACATAACCTTAATTCTACAACTAGAAAAACAATCCCTTTCCACAGAAACATGCCTGACAGGTGGGTTTAAATTCTCACCTCCCCCCTCCCATAACTATTTTAAAGGACTCAGATCCTTAATTGCCCTATTGACACCCCTAACAAGAACACACTTAAACGCAAACCATCTCTCATGAACCAATCAACCCGAGATCAACATCATGTTAGATCATCAGCTAGAACCCTACAACTTGTGTCCTTCAACTTAGATCAACAGCTAGAACCCTACAACATGTGTCCTTCAACTTAGATCAACAGCTAGAACCCTATCATAAAGAAACTGCCCCTATGCGGCAACAGATCAAGAGCTAGAAACCTACAACCTGTGTTTTTCAACTTAGATCAACAGCTAGAACCCTACAACTTGTGTCCTTCAACTTAGATCAACAGCTAGAACCCTACAACCTGTGTCCTTCAACTTGAATAACAAATCCATAAAACTACACCTAACAGAATCAACATTTCTCCTTGAAATATCATTTGTACCTATTGAAACTACCACAGTATCTTCAACCTTACATAAAGTTTCAACACGAGAACTCACGCTCAACTCTAGCCCCTGGAAGACACACCCTGACCCTGCTACTACGATCTACTCAACAAAACTCTTGTGTCAACATACCTTACGAGTGAATCCCCTATCCACCGTGCAACACCTTATCCCTAACAGAATCCGCAGGCAATGTACCAGGCGAATCAAAAACCTCACTACCAATGCAACCTGTACAATCATCAACTACAGACAATCCAACATGAAGCCTGTCAAGAGAAACTGATCCAAAACTATCTACCTGAACAGAAGCCTTAAGGAACTATCAACATCACATAAACCACTAATTTCAGTCTGCACACTGGCATCAACCTTCTCAACGATACAACTAAAACCAGAAAGTTTCAACTCTAAATCCTTCAAACTGTATACACTTTGAAGTTTGAACAAATAAATACAAAACTATCAAGTGGTGCTTCCTCAAAACTTGTACATGTCACACCGGACTCAAAATCAACCCACATAACACAGCTATCACAACAAATCAACTCCCCATGACCACACAATTAACAGAAGCAGAAAACCAAAAGCAATAACCCGAAAAAGAAACAATAGGCCCATCAATAGCTTAAAGAAATACCTTAAACTTGAATACACACTCAACGAGCCTACACTCAACACAAACTCATTCAGCCTACATTCACACTAAAATTAAAATAGAAATAACAAAGCCTAACAATACAAAAGAACTAACCTAGCTTACAATGACAGCTCTATAAAATGTGTTAGTAACACCACACAAACCAGTAACAAACGAAATCAACAAATATTTCACAAATAAGGAAACTTTGGAAAACAAAAACAGTAAATTATGCAGACAACATGCAAAAAAAAAACATAATATGGTAAAAACTCAGCCTGAATCAAATTGAATTTCAGGCAAAAAAGACAATATTTGAGAGCACTGAATCACAACACTTCTTGATAGCCAGGTAGCACCAGGTAGGGCAAAAGTGCTAAAGCAGATCAAATCCGAGGTGCCAAAGCAGTAAATGGGGTGTGGGACATAAGGGACCCACCATGCACCAATGAGGGCCAAACAAAACCGCAACTTGTGGACTTAGTCTTATTTTTGAACTTTTCTCAGTCTGGGCTTTGATCCCCTAAAAGCGCCTCGGTAGCACAGCAACTAGGCCTAGTACGCGTCTCGGCACATACAAATAGAGCAGATCTCCAAATCTACTAATTTGGGTGATGTGCCGTACACACAGATATATAATAAGGGTGGCACCAGAGAGTGTGACGTCATTCGCTTGATCCGGGCACGTCACATCCGGGAGAGACGTCATTTTCTGGAGTAAAACAAACCTTTGCGCGATACACGTGAACAAGTCCGTCTGCATTTGGCATGTAACAAGTGATCGCTTTGTTTTCCATCCAATGCGGGGTAAAATGCGCGCGGTTGTTATGCAGTTTGATGACCTCGGGTCACATTTTCGACCAAGAGAATAGGTCGAAGGCCTATATAAAATATTTACATCTACCGGATGTGACGTACCACCGACCAAGTGAATACGTGGTATAGGGCGAATGACGTCACGTCTCTGGTGGTACGTATATACATACAGATGTGTGATGTTTGCACGGGCAGTGGTAAATCCTTTTGTTTTTCTCTATTGGGTAGCAGTGTGCCCAGTGGATCTCAGTTATTTTCCTAACCTGTTTTATAATGAATAAATTAAAACCTACATAAATGTTTTCTTTCTTTAAGGGTTGTGTCTAGCTTTTCGTTTTTGAGGGACTTAAGCCCCCCCTAAAATATATATATATATATATATATATATATATATATATATATATATATATATATATATATATATATATATATATATATATATATATATATATATATATATATATATATATATATATATATATATATATATATATATATATATATATATATATATATATATATATATATATATATATATATATATATATATATATATATATATATATATATATATATATATATATATATATATATAGATATATATAGATATATATAGATATATATATATATATATATATATATATATATATATGTATATATATATATATATATATATATATATATATATATATATATATATATATATATATATATATATATATATATATATATATATATATATATATATATATATATATATATATATATATATATATATATATATATATATATATATATATATATATATATATATATAGATATATATATATATATATATATATATATATATATATATATATATATATATATATATATATATATATATATATATATATATATATATATATATATATATATATATATATATATATATATATATAAAATTAAAATAATAAAAAAAAAAAAATAAGGAATAAAAAAAATGATAATAATAATAAAAAAACTTGACAGCTTGCTTTACTGGAAAGAGAATTTTTTTACTGGAAATTGAAAATTTCATCAAAGAGCCTCAAGCTCTTTGATTTCACGAAAATGAAGGAAATTTCAAAGAAATGAAGATTTCCCGAAAATTGACAAAGATTTTCTTAAAACTCATGAAAATTTTGCACAAGTTTAATGTTTTTTTTTTAGGGGAGGGGTGCTATGATTTTTAAGGGGACAACCCGCCCCCTTTCGTCACTGCTTTATTACTATCCATACAAACAAACAAATGCCACAACAGCCCTTTTTAAAGGGTGTTCTTGTATAATGAATAGCCAGTCAAACTGGCCGTCATGTGATCGTAAAATCCATTGAGCTGGTGTACAGGCAACAGGTGTCTGCAATCTTACGACTGTTTACCAAAGCATAAATCTATTAATTGTTTGGTAGACCGAATGCACTCCAAACTTTGTATGTTTCTAAATCGATTGCCGATAATCTGATCAATAATGAAACGACTTAGTATACTTAGTTGTTAGATTCGTGTGCTTATCATTCAAGCCTTTTTTTGTCCCGGCTTTTATTCAAAGATGAACTCTTAAATGAAATTACTTCGAAGTTTACTCGTTGATAAAATTATTGAAAATTCCTTTGTCCGTTGCAACAAAATAATTATCTTGGTTAAATTTCATAATTCATGCCTTTTTTTCAATTCGTCCAGCTTGGTTGGACTGTTTAATGAAGGTTAGGCCTAAAAAAATGTTTGTTTGCCCTCCTCCGCCGCCGCCACTAACTCGCAGAAAAATAGGGCGTTGTTTGCTTCTTTGATGAAAGCTTAACTGCACCGCGACAACAAGGGTCAAATTGTACCCGAGAGGTTAGATCATTTCAAAGGAAGGAACAAAATATAATATGAGAAGTCTAATAGAACGATGGGGGTTAATTGCCAGGAAGCTGGGACCGAAAGAGGAAGTGTAGGGGTGTAAAAATGGGGGGAAGGTGAATGTAGGTATGGGGATGGGGGAGGAGGACTAAATATGGTTGTAGAGGAGGTATGGTAAAGGTAGGAGATAATCTTATCCAGGAAGCTATTCCGGAAGAGCTCGGCTATGGAGTTGTGAAGGAAAGCTCTGGGGAGGTTGTACAGGGGACAGTCAAGGAGGACATGGTGGATGGTGAGGGAGCAATGGCAATTATGGCAGGGGGTGGGAGGAACCAGTAAGGTGGGAGTGGGCGAGGTGGGTGTAGCCTATTCTAAGGCAGGTAATGTGAACGGTGTCAACATGGGAGAGGTTGTGGATGGTGGGTTTGATCGGAAGGGTGGGCTGGACGATGTGGAGTTTGTTATCAATTTGGGAGTCCCATAAGATTTTCCAGCGGTCACGAACAAGGGAAGCAATAAGCGCAGGTTTGATGTCAAAATGGTTTTGGGAAAGGGGGTGGGGGAGGTTGAGGCTAAGATTAGCGCCTGCATTAGCTCTGTCATTGCCAGGGATGCCAAAATGGCTGGGTATCCAGAAGAAAAAATCCTTTCCCCAAGAAAGAAATGGAGGGAGGGGGGGGGGGATTATGGTGGAGGAGGTGGGATGTGAGGTTATCCCATTTAAGATTGAGTAAAGAAGTAAGGACAGCCTTGGAGTTGGAGAAGATGGCAAAGTGGCTGAGCGGGGAGGACTCAATAAAGTTGATGACGAGGAGGATGGCCTTGGCCTCAGCCGAGAAGATGGACGAGTAGTCGGAGAGCCTGCTACTGAGGGTGGTGTGTTGGATTACGGCAGCAGCAGCTGTCTTGTCGCCTTCCTTGGAGCCATCAGTATAGATGGAGGAGTAGTTTGAGAATTGGTCTTTGATTTGGTTGTAGAGGTTGATGAAGAGCTTAAGGTGGGTTTTGGTTTTGTGATGAGTGGAGAGGTCCAGGTGTGTAGAGGGGAGGGGGTGGCCCAGGGAGGAAAAGTGGGCCAGGAGAAGCTGCCAAGAGTAGCAGGGTTAATGCCGAGATGGAGGTCTGATTTGACGTGTAAGCCGAAGGGAGGGGATAGGGTTTTAGTCCTATCAAAGAGGTGGAGAAATTGGGGTACCTAATGAAGTGTAAACATGGTTCTGGGTGTTGGTGAGGGCTCTAAAAGCGTAGGAGGCTAAGCTTTCTACACCTTAGCAGAAAGTGGGGTTCGTTCGCTTCAACATGAAGGCTGGTGATGGGGGGAGGTCCTGTAGGCACCCAGACAAAGCTGAGGGCTTCATTTTGGATGGTGTTGATGTGGTTGAGGTAAAAGTTGTGAGCATCACAGTAGACAATATTGCCGTAGTTGGGCTTGGCACGAATGGTGGGCCTGAAGATTTTGAAAAGAACATGGCGGTTTGCACCCCAAGTGGTGTTAGAGAGGAGGCGGAGAATGTTAAGGGAGTTTTTGCATTTCTGTTTCAGATTGGTGATGTGTTGCTTGCAGGAGAGCTTGGGGTCTAGGGTTAAACCCAGGAACTTAGTGTGGTCAACTTTAGGGATGCGATTGCCATTGAGCACGAGGTTCGGGTTGGGATGGAGGATCGGGTTGGGATGGAGGTTCAGGTTGGGATGGAGGTTCGGGTTGGGGTAGAGGTTCGGGTTGGGGTGGAGGTTCGGGTTGGGGTGGAGGTTCAGGTTGGGGTGGGGTTCAGGTTGGGGTGGAGGTTCATGGTTGGGGTGCAGGTTCGGGTTGGGGTGCAGGTTCGGGTTGGGGTGCAGGTTCGGGTTGGGGTGGAGGTGGGGGGATGGAGGTTCAGGTTGGGATGGAGGTTTGGGTTGGGATGGAGGTTCAGGTTGGGATGGAGGTTCGGAGGTTGGGGTGGAGGTTCAGGTTGGGGTGGAGGTTCGGGTTGGGGTGGAGGTTCAGGTTGGGATGGAGGTTCAGGTTGCAGGTTGGAGGTTCGGGTGGGTGGAGGTTCGGTTGGGATGGAGTGGAGGTTCAGGTTGGGGTGGAGGTTGGGATGGAGGTTCGGGTTGGGATGGAGGTTCGGGTTGGGATGGAGGTTCAGTTGGGGTGGAGGTGGAGGTTCAGGGTTGGGATGGAGGTTCGGGTTGGGATGGAGGTTCAGGTGCAGGTTCAGGTTGGGATGGAGGTTCGGGTTGGGATGGAGGTTCGGGTTGGGATGGAGGTTCAGGTTGGGATGGAGGTTCAGGGTTGGGATGGAGGTTCAGGTTGGGGTGGAGGTGGGTTGGGATGGAGGTTCAGGTTGGGATGGAGGTTCAGGGTTGGGATGGAGGTTCAGGTTGGGAGTGGAGGTTCAGGTTGGGATGGAGGTTCGGGTTGGGATGGAGGTTCGGTTGGGATGGAGGTTCAGGGTTTGGGATGGAGGTTCAGGTTGGGGTGGAGGTTCATGGTTGGGGATGGAGGTTCGGGTTGGGATGGAGGTTCAGGGGGATGGAGGTTGGTTCATGGAGGTTGGGTTGTGGAGGTTCGGGTTGGGATGGAGGTTCGGTTGGGATGGAGGTTCGGGTTGGGATGGAGGTTCGGGTTGGGGTGGAGGTTCGGGTTGGGATGGAGGTTCGGGTTGGGATGGAGGTTCGGGTTGGGGTGGAGGTTCGGCTTGGGGTGGAGGTTCGGGTTGGGATGGAGGTTCGGGTTGGGATGGAGGTTCGGGTTGGGATGGAGGTTCGGGTTGGGATGGAGGTTCGGGTTGGGATGGAGGTTCGGCTTGGGATGGAGGTTCGGGTTGGGGTGGAGGTTCAGGGATGGAGGTTCGGGTTGGGATGGAGGTTCAGGTTGGGGTGGAGGTGGAGGTTCAGGTTGGGGGGTGGAGGTTCGGGTTGGGATGGAGGTTCGGGTTGGGATGGAGGTTCGGGTTGGGATGGAGGTTCGGGTTGGGGTGGAGGTTCGGGTTGGGATGGAGGTTCGGGTTGGGGTGGAGGTTCGGGTTGGGATTCGGGATGGAGGTTGGGGATGGAGGTTCGGGTTGGGATGGAGGTGCAGGAGGTTCAGGTTGGGATGTGCAGGTTCAGGTTGGGGTGGAGGTTCAGGTTGATGGAGGTGCAGGTTCGGGTTGGGTGCAGGTTCGGTTGATGGAGGTGCAGGTTGGGATGGAGGTTGGGTTGGGATGGAGGTTCGGGTTGGGATGGAGGTGCAGGTTCGGGTTGGGGTGCGGGTTCGGGTTGGGGGATGGAGGTTGCAGGTTCGGGTTGGGATGGAGGTGCATGGAGGTTCGGGTTGGGATGGAGGTTCGGGTTGGGGTGGAGGTTCAGGTTGGGGTGGAGGTTGATGAAATGACAGAAGTGCATGCAGACTGTCACGTCTTTGGAGAATTTAAAACTGTTATCGTTGCACCAGTCTTGCAGCTGGTTGAGGCTGAGTTGGAGCCTATTTTTGACAAGAGGTAAGCTAGGGGAGGAGTAGAAGATGGTGAAGTCATCCATGTTTGATGTTGGGGTCAAGATTGTCCAAGAAGAGATGAAGTTGGTCCAAATGTTGGTTTCACTGTCTTTGACAGTGCCCCTGGCTTCGGTATGGCTGATGCGGAAGAGGTTGTGGGTGGTCAGGCTAAGTTTTAAAGTCCCGAGGGTTTTTTCCTGTTCTTGATGGCAGTTTTGCAATCATCGTTGAACCAGGGGTTGGAAAGGTGGGGAGGGGTGGTTTGGTGGGGGAGATTTCACGTTTTGGGAATGGAGCAGGTGGGAATGTTGATAAGGATGTTACTAAATTTAGACATGGAATCCTCACCCTGGAGATAATAAAAGAAGCTGCATCACACGCACAAATTCAAAAAATAAAAGGGAAAACACATACAAATTTGGAGTACTCTGGTCAAGATTTAGTATCTTTTACGATATTCCGTATGATCTGTGCAAGAAAGGTATTCAATTTATTATGAGACCCAACTAAAATAGGCCCTCACATTTCAGTCGCCAGCTCCTTAAAAAAAAGAGAAATATCAAGACATCATAATTTCAGTTTATTTATATTATTACTAATACATATGAAAGATAAACAAGTAAAACTACATCCAACTGGAATAATACATTTCCCCAATTTGTTTTTACAAGACAAAAAGTTTATTAAAAGATTCCTTCACAAGCATATTTCTTTAAATAGTATAAAATTGTTTTTTAAAAGTAACGTCACCTCCGTTTCGAAATTTTCCTTATCGATTGCGAGAAATCTGTGATGTTGCCGAAAACAAATGTAGACCCCAAGGCTCGGTCCTGCGGATGTGTGATTGATAACACCGCAGATTTGTCGCGATCAATAGAAGAAATTAAAAACCGGACCTGATGTTACCAGCATGACGGCGTTCGCCTCTGAATGCATTTATAAGACAATACCCTTCCTTTAAAAGATTCAAGTTATCACCTCTGACCTCATTATTCCGAATATCATAAAATCACATTAAAATTTTGTTGAAAGCCCACTTCAAACTATCAATTGATGAATAAAACTACTTGGCATTTAGTTTTAATACTAGAATTACAGCACTCTGCAGAGCGCATACCTCCGCCCAGTGTCTATTCCTCACCGGAATACAATCTACCTCAGAAACCCTCGACCCATCAAGTTATAACCCCAAACAATCTCTTTCTCACTGTTGATATTTATTGCCATTTGCATTCTAAACACTTGAGGATTATCACTTGTGATCATTGTTTCCAGTTTAATTTAGGCTAAGCATTCATTGTTTAAGCTCTATTCAGGGTACAATCACATTCCATCATTTATATTCATGCCAGAAACCAATTGTTTTGATTTCTTTGATACCAGAAGCCACTTTACTTGAGTCCAGAAAATGGATATTTGGCTGTTCTTTCATGGCATGAGTTCATTGTTCAGCACATTCCATTGGAAACAGTTTCATCTAAATCTTGCACTAAAATATCCCCACCCCTCTACTCTCCCCCTGTTCCAATAAATCCCAAATTTTATCACTTCTTCCCTAAGCAGTAACAAAACCTCACACCAAATTTAATCAAAATCCAATCATCAGTTATGATTATATCTTGATGACAAACACAAACAAACATTGAAGCAAAAACTTTGTTGGCAGAAGTAAATAGGTTTATTGGCCATGATAGTAAACATGTGGCAAATTATGAAGTCCCTTTAAAGAATGTGGCTCTTCTTGGCACATTACCATCTCTTAAATCTTTTTTTTTTTAAATAGTTTTACTCAAGGAGTTCTAAAAACACAAGAAATACAAAACAATTCCAAAATTGTATATACTGTAGATATTTCACATACAGTAGCAGACTTTATAAGCAGGCCAACAATGAAACCATGGTTGTCCAATCATGGAAACCATGGTTGGCTAAAAAAAAGGAGGTTTTTGGCCATGATAGTAAATATGTGGCAAATTATGAAGTCCCTTTAAAGACTGGCTCTTCTTGGCACATTACCATCTCTTGAATCTTTAAAAAAGTTTCACTCAAGGAGTTCTAGAAACAAGGAATACAAAACAATTCCAAAATCGTATAATACTGCAGATGTTAACCACATAGCAGACTTTACAAGCAGGCCAACAATGGAAACCATGGTTGGCCAACAATGGTTCTACATGGATATTCTACTTCATCTATTTCAGTGTAAAAAGGGTATTTCTGTAAGTTCCATGACTATTTGACAACTAGGAAATTACAATTTTTGAAATTAAGAACTTTTTTCTCTGTCTGACAAACTTTGTTTGCTTAAACCCATACTCCTATTTTATCTAAATTAATCCAGGAGATTTTAGGGCGGAGGAAATGTGGGGTGCCTGGGTCCATGTTTATCTATTGACCAGTGTTTCTTCTACCACACCATGGCAGTGGGCTAGTAAATCCTGGGGGACATGTCCCTCCCATTTTTCAGTAGAATTTCTAAAATTTCAGTACATTATGGGGAAAATGACCTCTTGTACGGTCCCCCACTTTTTAGATAAGAGGCCATGTACCCCCCCCCCCATCCCCCTTCCCCACTCACCACCCTCTCTTTCTGGATGAGAATCACAGTCCTGGGTCCTGCCATGGGCAGAAACTAGCACATATAACCACAACCATTCTTTAGACATGTAGTGGTATATATCATAAATGGTTGCCCATTCTATTTTTATTAATTGCTGTTCTTAATAATAATACTTGAAAATGCACAGCACAAGAATACTCTCGTAGCACTAATATCTTTCGTGCAACTGTCCCACAATAAAATGTTTTTCAAAACGTTCTTCGAATTAACCAACCAATCAAACCACACCTTTCCAATTCAATAAATCACAAAATAGAAATCAATTCAAGTTTCCTGTAATTTACCGAGAACTCCAAATGATTGGGTAGTGCCATAGTGCCACTTTCCTAATGGTACAACCAGACCTCCTCTTCAAAGAGGGTGGGAATTCCTGGTGGACAGGGAACTTATCTACTTTAAGGCTAAAGTAAAGGAACAGCACTGTTTTCCTACTGTCCAAGAAGAATTTTGGCCCTGATACTAAGTAATAGATTGAACAACTAAATTTAAATTCAAATATTAATTGTAAATTTACATTTAAAAACTCAAAAACACTATTGATCAGAATTTGCTACACACCTTCAACAAAATATGACTGACAACTAAAGAATGGATTTACATGAGAAAATGTTAAAGGATTAGTTCAGGGGTCAAGCAAGTCTATCTTATACGAAAGATAACTTCAAAAGAAACAAAATAGTAAAGAAAGCATTCACAAGTCTTCTTCCGTTAGGAGATATCCAAGGTTAAAGCTTGTTATCATTTGTGTAGAAACGACTGAAATCAGACGTCATCAGTTGTGATGTCATAGCCTCAGATTCCTTAAAGTTTTTCTGTATTCTATCATATTTTGTCCTGCGATTTTCTGGCTCAAAAACCATGGGATATGTCAAAAAAATAGTAAAACTAAATACAGAAAGGGTATTTAAAATACCACCTGAAGAAAGTTCGAGAAAAATAATTTTAAAAGAAAAACAATTAAATAAACTTACTTTAAAATACATTAACAATTGTTAAGAATGTGAGGATGAAGACGCCAACTTTCCATAGCAGACTTTATACTACACCAGTCATTTCTACACAGATAACACAAAGCTTTAAACTTGAATATCTCCTTAATGGAATAAGATTTTTGAATGCTTTCTTCACCATTTTGTTTCTTTTGGAAGTCCTCTTTCATGCTTAACCCCTGAACTAATCCTTTAAGGTCTTCTGGTCATGCATCACAAATTAGAATAACGATCCCTGAAAATGAAAAAAAATAGGTAAAATCGTTATTTTTTAACAGATTTTAATGACGATTTCATTGTTTTTAAAGGAGCACTAAACCAAAAAGTGAGAGCTCGATTTTGCGAATTTCACACATAAATTATCCACAACAGATCGAAAAAATTCATACCTATAATAGCAGATGACATGAGGGCAAAAGTCATTTAAATATTTATATTAACCAGAAAATTACTATACCGTTGTGTGCTAGATAAGCATTTGATTTTTTGGGGGCGCACCAAAAAAAAGAACGTCCTCACTTATCTGTCTAGTAATGATCCTGTAATAGAATTTACAGCAATTTAATGTTGCCTCTACACATTCATAGACCTTCAGGGTCCCTGGTGGAGTAAAGCAACAAAGTACAGAATCCCGATGGAGGTTCAGTCCCAAGGTGCCTTGAACTTGAGGGGGGAAACTGACACGAGTTACGGTATACACAGTGACTACAGTACAGCTTCAACATGGATTAACTGTGAAACATTTATACTTATTCAGTAGCATTATCACCAATTGTAATCATCATGCAAGTTAAACCTGTATTTCATCTGCGCTAGACAATGTATTTACATCGATATAATCCCAGAAAAAAACTATACTGTCAAAACCCGAAGAAAAAATCCTGATATTCTTTAAATTGAAAAGATTACATCCCTTACATAATAAAATCAATAAAAACCACCTTTGAAATTGGTACTTCTCCTTAAATATCCTTAAAATGGAGAAAAATACTTCACCAAACAAAAAACAAATTTGGTTAAAATCAAGAAAATATAATAAAAGTAATCATTTCTCATGCTCATATACCAACCAGCTTTGAATTTCTAAATACTTCACCACCACATATCTGCGTGACCATAACAACAAGACCATTAGCAGAGCTATGGTAATGTTCCTCATTCATAAAGGAATAATCCCATGGAATTACATTTTATTTATATGATACGAGAACTATTCAAGAAAAATCCCAGGTGGATATATACATGTGCCGCCAAAATCCAATCCAATCCTCTCATACTGCTGGTTTAAATTTGTTTACATATTTTCATACTGCAGGTATCAAAAATAACCTATTTTAATACTGCAGGTATCAAAAATAACTTATTTTAATACTGCATGTATCAAAAATCACTTATTTTCTTACTGCAGGTATTTAAAATAACTTATTTTCATACTGCAGGTATCAAAAATCATCTATTTTTTGTACTGCAGATATCAAAAATCACTTATTTTCTTACTCCAGGTATCAAAAATAACTTATTTTCATACTGCAGGTATCAAAAATCACTTACTGCAGGTGTCAAAATCATAAACTGTCATACTGCAGTTACCAAAACATCTCTCATAGTGCAGTCCAATTTTAAAATTCTGGGCGGCACATACCTACCACTTTAGTATGGAAGTGCCACTCCCCCCCCCCTTCCTCGGAAAAAAAATGGTAAAAAAACCCTCTATGCATGTGTTGAAAGGTATTACCTTGCAGTGTTTAGTGTAATGTCATAAAGGCAGGGGTATAAATACCAGAGTTGGTGTCATTAAAATGAAGACTTCCATCAAAAATTTCCATCAAAGACGGTGAAAACTTTACCAAAGAGATTGAACAAATAAATAATATGGCACTCGTTCTGCAATTTTGGACCGATGACCTTTTCTTCTTTTGCTTCTCAAAAAGCAACGTTATAGGGGCTCTGAATGTGGAACATATTTTTGACGGTAGCGTTGAACTCTTTCGTCAGTAAATTTGTAATTTTACACCTCCCCAATCAAAAGGCTCTACTGACGCCACTGTGTGAAGGCAAATGCACGACAATTTGTGAAAAATATAGCCTCTTTCTAAGTCATTCAAAGCAGATTTTATACAATTATTGATATGGGTACAACTTTCTATTTAAAAGAATGTGCTTTACTCAGGGACCTTCGAAGTGAAAGAAAAATTACATATATATTTTTTTAGAAATTCATAAAACTTGTCTTGAACATGCAACCTGCCTTTACGACATCACAATGTACACTGCAAGTTCACACCAGTGAGAGCTTATTATAAATACTACTGCAGTTAAGAACTCCATCACCCTTACACTAATATAACTCCTATGGGGGTCACACTGACCATCAAGTTGTACTATAACAGGCTGTCATGGAAATCCAATACCTTACTGTACAGGCATGTAGAAAATTTCTAAACACTGCATACAACGAAAGGTTAATGTTACGCCTTTGGTCTGGGTAACAGCATGTAAGGCTTGGAATTTTAAACTGTTATAGTTTCTGTCATGTCCATTATAAGAGTAGTCAAAGGTTCGGCAGTGGACATCAAAAACTCTTGATCCTCCACGCAAGGCAATAGAAAGACCAGGCAAGCAATGACTGTGGTGAAGACGATCGTGATGAAGACAGCGAGGATTGTTCTGTACGTCTGGTTGTCCCACCACGTTTCCTCTACCACTGCCACCTCTGGGATTTGCTTTAGAGCAGTGTAATTCTTTTTCCCCCCTGTCTCCTCTGGATCAACCTCGCTGTAGTACTTCTTCTCTTCTTCAGATGGTTCCCCATCCTGGATGGGGGCATACTCCTTTATTTCTTCATCGGTAATTTGATCAGGCATCGTGAGTACTTGGTTTCTGGGAAAATAAAATTAATTTTTGGTTAATACCACTCTTTTTCATATCAGGGGAAATATTTTTACCCTTAACGAAGAATGCCCAGAAGGGGACGAGAGTTTCACTTAACGTTCAACAAGTTTTATTAGACCAAACCCGGAAAGATGAACAGCATTTCAATCTGACAACGATTAATATATATGTTGTAAACAAGCACCTAGCTCAGATCTCTGAAAGTGTCATCATAATGATTCTACTGGCCAAGCTAGAGGAATCCGTCTACTTGCAACCTCCTCAAGTTGGTCGAGCTTGTCACGTGATTGTTGTTGAATATGAAACTGGGCTCTGAGTCTGAATATGCATGTTTGATCAAGCTTAGCTCTCAGTGATCAAGCTTAGCTCTCAGTGATCAAGCTTAGCTTTCAGTGATCAAGCTTAGCTCTCGGTGATCAAGCTTAGCTCTCGGTGATCAAGCTTAGCTCTCGGTGATCAAGCTTAGCTCTCGGTGATCAAGCTTAGCTCTCGGTGATCAAGCTTAGCTCTCGGTGATCAAGCTTAGCTCTCGGTGATCAAGCTTAGCTCTCGGTGATCAAGCTTAGCTCTCGGTGATCAAGCTTAGCTCTCGGTGATCAAGCTTAGCTCTCGGTGATCAAGCTTAGCTCTCGGTGATCAAGCTCAGCTCTCGGTGATCAAGCTCAGCTCTCGGTGATCAAGCTCAGCTCTCCGTGATCAAGCTCAGCTCTCAGTGATCAAGCTCAGCTCTCAGTGATCAAGCTCAGCTCTCAGTGATCAAGCTTAGCTCTCAGTGATCAAGCTTAGCTCTCAGTAATCAAACTTACTTCTCAGTGATCAAGCTTAGCTTTCAGTGATCAAGCTTAGCTCTCTGTGATCAAGCTTAGCTCTCAGTGATCAAGCTTAGCTCTCAGTGATTGTTTACACTTGCTGTTACTTCTTAGGAATATGGCCCGGAATAATAAATTAATATATATGAAACTGAGATATTAATGTTAAATTTAGAAACAATGTTGATATGTATGAAAATTCTTCTCCTTGTTGGCAAGAAGATGAGAATCATCATTTAAATGGAAAGCATTATTGATTAATTGATTATTATCCAGCCTTCAATCCTGGCCTACAATATGATCAAACGTTCACATTTTGTTGAGATTGTTGCAACTTCAGCGGCATTTAATATGAGTATGACCTCTGCAGCCTTTTGTTTGCTGCTAACGAAACCAAAATATTCATTTAAAGCAACTTACACCCCATGGATGATCTGGAATACAAATTTGTAAATATTTGTTCTGCCATCTCTGTCTCGTAGTAGACCGGAACATATAAAACATATGTACAGTACATACAGTGAGCTAAGTTACGTTACTGATCACTGAGGAAAATAAAAGTTTATTTCGTTAACTCTTATGCATATTTAAAATGCATATTATATTCAACAACAATGGCATGACTAGCTAGATCAGCTCGAGGAGATTGCAAATAGACAGACCCGAGCTAAAGACTCAACTCAAGAGGGCCAAAGGGTCCTGTTCATTTCTATGATTCTTCTACAATTAAATTATGAAAGATTTCTTTCACTTTCTATAACAAATCAATACTTAATGCAAAATACAAATACATAAATATAAAATATAAATATGGAAATATACATATTCATAATTTAGAAAAGTCCCTCCTCCAACCAGTGTTCACACTAAGGTTCAAAATTTTAGGGGAGGGGGGTTCCCCCTTGTGTTTTTTGGGGGCGGGATTTTGAAAAACCAGAACCAAAAGGTTTTGTGGTTCCCATGCTTCTTTTTCATAAACTGATTGATTGGCAAAATCTGTTTTCACTGTCATGTCATTGCATATGATGAAATATTTGTTCCATATTTATTCATAAGCCACACCCACCATGCAGATCAATAAAAATGTTGACAACATTAGCAATTTGCACAATTATCAACAACATTATCATAGCAAGTATGATGCAAAAACGGTTGCTCATTTATCATATTTCAAGAATTTGTCAGTAAACCCTGCCTACTCTTTTATATTCAATACCACAACATTAGAATATATGTACAGACCGTAACCCATCTGTGTACCTGATATAGCATAAATCTGATGTATCGTTCATGGGGTATGGTATGGTGTTTACATCATAAAGCACTTCCACATTAAGCCATGCCCACCATGCATATAAATGACATCTGCTGATAACATAAGCATGTACACAATAACCAACAAAATTACCAAGCCCAATATGACAGAAAACAGACATACAGTTGTTCATTAGTCACTTTTTCAAAATTGTCACTTTAAGCCCTGCCCACTCATTAATATCCATGATATCACCACCAAAAACAATATGGCACATTTACAGACCATGGGCTACAGTATCTGTGTACACATATGACATGAATCCAGGTTACCGTTCTTAAAATACCATGTTTACAGGCTCTTTTCCGCAAAATTATATTAAGTCCCGCCCACTATGCCTATTAATGAAATTTAACGTTTTTACATCATGAACATGTACACACCAGATAACATCATAATCATCTCAAATATGAAAAACAGACATGCGGTTGTTAAAATATGAACATTTCAAGATTTTTACTTTCTTTAAGCCCCGCCTACTAATTAATATGCATATCAAACCAAAAAGAATAGGGAACATTTACAAACCATGGGCTCTCTGTGTACAAATATGACATGAATCCAGGTTACCTTTCTTGAGATACGGTGTGTTTACAAGCTCTTATAAGAAAAGTTTTATTAGGCCTCACTCACTATGCATATTAATGAAATTCAACGTTTTTACATCATGAACATGTACACACCAGCTAACATCCTAATTATCTCAAATATGAAACAAAACAGACATGCGGTTGTTAAAATATAAGATTTCAAGATTTTAACATTAAGCCCCGCCTACTACTTAATATGCATAATATCAACACAAAACTAGACATCAATGATCTTATAGTTCAACCCATGGCAGTGCAAAAACCAACTGACTGGTCTTATTTTAAAAGCAATTTTATTTGTAGTCATAGTTGATCTTTTCAAATGTAATTTAAAGATTTTTTTGAAGTCTACCCATTTTTAGCTTAAATCTGTTTACCTCTAAGTTGTTTATAATCGTTTCCATGACAACCAGATTTGGCCAAAATTTAATCAATTTTGAAGAATGAAGCATTTTGAAAGCATAATAAATGTTTGGACATGTTACTTTACCACTGCTATCAAGTATTTTTTTGTTCTGTACAATATTTCTTCCAACTTAAACAAATAAAAGATTGATAATATGACATCGTTAAAGAATTAATTGACATAGTTAAAGTGTAAACAAACCATAACATACACTTATTTGGAAAAAGTGGGACAAATGTGTTTTAATGTAAAATTTGCTAAACTTGAGTTAATGTAGTTTTGAAACTAAATAACCTGTGTTTTTAGCAAATGGTTTAGCCATGTATAGAATTAGCATCTAAGGACATAATAAACAAAGGCAAAGTCTAATTAATAACCTAAATAATCAATTAACATTGACAAAACTTGAAAGTGGGACAATTCACTGATTGGGTCAAAGTGCAAATCTGAAATTATTTCATTGTGCTTTAAATAAATAATTAGGCTGACAGTTGTAAGTTTCTGGTTAAACTGTGTGTATAATTTAAAGACAAAGGGCAGAGAAGGGGGTGGAACTTGAAATGCTAAATTCTTCCAACATACAACGTTTTCTTTCACGTATGTCATTACTGCTGGGCAATTCCTTCACTCTAATATTTCTTGCGGAAATCTGAAAATCATCATACAAAAGAGAAAGAAAAGTTAGTTAAATAAATATGCAAAACTAAAGGTAAGTACTGTTTGTGGGTCTTTTTATTGTAGATCAATAAGAATAAATTTACATTTAAAAATAACACCAATCTGGAAAGATAAACTAGACTTGTTCTTTAGTTAGTTGCAGCAGAGGCATTCCTCCCTCAATGTCTTCCTTTTGTTAGTTGTAGCAGAGGCATTCCTCCCTCAATGCCTTCCTTTTGTTAGTTGCAGCAGAGGCATTCCTCCCTCAATGCCTTCCTTTTGTTAGTTGCAGCAGGGGCATTACTCCCTCGATGCCTTCCTTTTGTTAGTTGCAGCAGAGGCATTCCTCCCTCAATGCCTTCCTACTGTTAGTTGCAGCAGAGGCATTCCTCCCTCAATGCCTTCCTACTGTTAGTTGCAGCAGAGGCATTCCTACCTCAATGCCTTCCTTTTGTTAGTTGCACCAGAGGCATTCCTCCCTCAATGCCTTCCTGTTGTTAGTTGCAGCAGAGGCATTCTTCCCTCGATGCCTTCCTGTTGTTAGTTGCAGCAGAGGCATTCCTACCTCAATGCCTTCCTTTTGTTAGTTGCAGCAGAGGCATTCCTACCTCAATGCCTTCCTTTTGTTAGTTGCAACAGAGGCATTCCTCCCTCAATGCCTTCCTTTCGTTAGTTGCAGCAGAGGCATTCCTCCCTCAATGCCTTCCTGTTGTTAGTTGCAGCAGAGGCATTCCTCCCACAATGCCTTCCTGTTCTAACTTGCAGCAGAGGCATTCTTCCCTCAATGCCTTCCTATTGTTAGTTGCAGCAGAGGCATTCTTCCCTCGATGCCTTCCTGTTGTTACTTACAGCAGAGGCATTCTTCCCTCAATGCCTTCCTGTTTTTACTTGCAGCAGAGGCATTCCTACCTCAAAGCCTTCTCTTTGTTGTGTCTTTTTATTGTTCATCAGTAAAAAGAAAGCTTGAAACTGATAGAGTTGTTATTTAGAGTCGTTTAACTTAGTGGCAGTACATTGTGTTATATATAAGACATCATTATTTTATGTCATACAGACACATGCACTACACAATCTATATCTATTGCAGACGACATGATCACGTTACTATTACGTGTTGTATTTCATCACGTTCATCACATATTTTGTAACATCAATAACAGCAAGATCATTGGACACTTGGAGTGAGAGGCCTGTACTGGGCCTGTTTTATCGTTCTTTTTGCCCACTGACATCAAAGTTTTCCAGTGTAGGGTGTAGAAACATGTTTTTTTTTTATTTCATTCTTTTTTACAACAATTTAGCGCGTTTTATTATCAAATTTAGGCCTCAATGATCATAGCCTACGCTGTAGCATTACAACTGTTAAGTATGAAAAAGTTGCGCGAAAAATATTGTACTGTATTTTAGTTTGGGGTCATTCAAAAAAAATTCCAGGAATTTTCCCCCTTCAAATTGTTTTTTTGGAGGGGGAATTAATATTTTTTGCGGGAATCCCGCAACCTTGCATCTTAACGTGACACTGCCTCCAACCCCAAAATGGTTATTGGGCTATAACTCAATTAAACATCAAGATCTTATTCCGAGCCAATTGCAATCCTTTTTAACTATTGCATCAGAGTATCATTGACTCAAGCAAGAAACTGATGGTGTCTGTAAACCTTTTCACATGAATCTTTTGGGAAGATTGATTTTTAGTCTAACATTTTATTAGTTTGAAACTTTGAATTTTCAGATCATGCAAAGTCCAGATATGTTTGATTTCTAGTGCAGAATTCAATGCATTTTTCACAGCATAACAGAGAGTACAGGTCAATAAACAAAGGTCAGTCAACTTACTTAAAGTTTACCAAAGAGGATTCTCCCCTGCAAACAAACAACAGTGCTGAATCAGGGAGTTGTTATTTGGACTGGACAAAAAAAAACAAGGGCAAACACCTACTGTAGCAAAGACAAACATATAGTAAGGACAAGCAAGCTATCCCAGTACTTTTTACCATTCTAACAATAAAACTACTGGTACATTCAATTCTAATTAAGATAAAGACTTTTGACCGACCAAACTGTCTGTTTATCACAAAATAGGAAATCTTGTTTAAGTTGGGTTTTGTGGAGTACTGTACATACGTGTGTAACTTTCGTACTAGAATAATTCAAGTCCTTTGTGTGTGCAGTCAGTTCCCAGCGTAGCGCCAATGAGGTGGTGTGACGTCACTTTCTTCGCACAGGACTCCGGCCATTTTGAGATTTAGGCTTTTTTTGCGAAACTAATCACTAAAGGAATGCATTATCTTTGTGGGGGGGGGTATGCTGTAGCAAAGTAGATGGCAAAGTATGTGAAACTACAAGATGTTCTCTATCAATTGATATCAATTTTTACATGCTTTACTAAACCATTTTTGAGATATATTTAAGAGAATGGTGCATTGAAATATGGGGTAAACTTTAGACCAAATTTTTGCCGAGCTCCTGTCACTCTTTCCAGAAAATTAAATCAAAATATAAATAAGAATCGGTAGACGAAGTTACAAACTTTCTGCCCATATCAAATTTGTGTGGGATGGGTGATGATTAAGGGCAATACTTTGCGGTTAAAGTGGGCCAAGATTCTCAGATTGTTTCACGCATTTAAAGGGTTTATCTGAAATGATCGCTAATATTGAGGCACACGTCGTACGTCAAAAGCATAATGTACGTAACTTTCAGGGTATTTTATTCATTGATTTAAGACGCGGCATTAAACTTTAGCATAGTATAGTAAGGATTAGGTCCACATTATGTAAGCAGATTTACACTATTCGCTGGAGCTACTGCAGGCCTACTGCATAAGAACTGATTAATAAAGGCCTATGTTGGGCCTGTTTGCCCAAATTGTAAAGTATTAAATTTGTAATGAAGGCTAAGCTGTAACTTATACACTATTGTGTTTTTAGTAGTGGTGCAGTTGTGTATCAATTAAATATTAGAAAATTACTTTAGAATATAAACTAAAGAAACATAAAATCCATGAAAAGAATGAAGGAGGTCCATACTGTACAGGTAAGTATTCAGTTTTTTTGGAAATGACAGAAATTCTTCTTCTTCTGGTGAAGTACAAACCCTACTAGTAGGTATTACCTACTGGTGTAAATTGAAAAAAAAAAAAACAATGTTATGTATTGAAAAATCAATCAATATCGTCATTTTTACTGGTGACTTTCATATCTTGTTTTCTGTTACAATTTCTTGTTTATTTTGAAAATATGTATATGAAAGTCATGAGAAAACACACTCTGACCTAAGAAAGACCCATCAAGTGGACTTCAATAGGGAGGGGAAGGGGGGGTGTCAGGTTGTCAACTGCTATAAGAAAAAACAAATTTCATTTTTTTTTTTTTTTTTAGCTCTTGTGGTGTGATGGTCAGGGGGTCTAGATATGCCACCTCCCCCTCCCCCTTTTGCACACACAATATTGTGCATGCATGACTGGGCATCAGTCCTACATACTAAGGTAGGCTTTCCTACACAATAACCAGAACCAAAAGGTTTTGTGGTTCCAATGCGTTTTTTATAATTTTTTTTTAACAGAAGCAGATTGATTTGCAAAATTTGCATTCATTGTCATTTTATTGCATATCATGAAATATTTATTCCATGATATTTATCCATAAGCCACACCCACCATACAGATCATTAAAAATGTTGACAACATTAGCATTTTCACAATGATTAACAACATTATCATAGCAAGTATGACATAAAAACTGTTGCTCATTTATTATATTTCAAGAATTTGTCAGTAAGCCCTGACTACTCATTAATATTCATGATAACACTACCACAACATAAAAACAAATATGTACAGACCATGACCCATCTGTGTACATGTACCTGATGTAGCATAAATCTGATAAATTGTTTATGAAATACAGTATGTTTACATCATTTAGCACTATCACATTAAGCCACGCCTACCATGCATACTAATAACATCTGCTGATATCATAAGCATGTGCACAATAACCAACAAAATTATCATGTCAAACGGATATACAGTGCTCATTTGTCACTTTTTCAAATGTTTTACTGTAAACCCTGCCCACTTATTAACATGCATGATATCACCACCCAAAAAAATAAAGCGCATCTGCAGACCATGGGCTATCTGTGTACCAAATATGACATGAATCCAGTTTACTATTCTTGAGATACTGGTTTTACAAGCTCTCTCTGCAAAATCATATTAAGTACATTAATGAAATTCAACGTTTTAACATCATGAACATGTACACACCAGCTAACATCATAAAATCCCAAATATGAAACAAAACAGATGTGGGGTTGTTAAAAAATGAACACTTCAAGATTTTTACAATAAGCCCCGCCTACTCATTAATATGCATGATATCAATACCAAACACAATAGGGGACATCTGCAGACCATGGGCTATATGTGTACCAAATATGGCATAAACCCAGTTTACCGTTCTTGAGATACCGTGTTTACAAGGTCTTTTCAGCAAAATCATATTAAGCCCCGCCCACTATGCATATTGATGAAATTCAACTTGTGGAGGGAGGGGGCAGACTGCATAGTTTGCAAAGTGTGCGTGAAAGATAATTTTTGGACTCAAAAATGTTCGACCTATGTCTAGAAAATGTGCACCAAGAAGACTGAAGTTGCAATATGAAGAGGTTTTGTTGTGTTTAGGCTATCAAGATATAAAGTAAATTAAACTTGTTAATGAAGAAAAATAAAATTTATTAAAAGATGTGCACCTAGAATAAAAAGTGTGCTCCTAGAAATACAACTATGCACCACAATCATAAAAATAACTTCTCCAATCAAAAATTAGCGTGAAATATCTTATGCCTCTTGAAAGAAACTTTGCGATCTGGGAGGGGAGGGGGCAATAGTGGAAATTTCTGGGGTAAGTGTGTAGGCCCTACACAATTTTTGGAAATTGTTCAATGTAATTGGAAGGCTTTAAAATCCTCTAGGGCCTAGCATTTGACAGTAGTTTCTTCAGTTCTGCTTGCATTTTGTCATCTTTATTCAATAAAGATATATTTGAATGTTAAAATAATCTGGAGGAGGAAGGGAGGGGGGAGAAGAGACATAACAGTGGGAAATCTTGAGATTAGTCTGTAGAGCCTACACTTTTTTAGAGTTGTTTAATGTAACTAGAAGGCTTTAAAATCCTCTACGGCCTAGTATTTGACAGACGTTTTTTCAGTTTTGCTTGCATTTTGTCATCTACATTCAACCATGGAGCTATTAACTGACTTAATAGCTTCATGATTCAAGAAAGATATGTTTGAGCACTAAATTAATCCGGGGAAGGGGGGGGGGCATAATAGTGATTGTGGGATTGGTCTGTAGGCCCTACAAATTTTTTGGAATTGTTCAATGTAACTAAAAGGCTTTAAAATCCTCTACGGCCTAGCATTTGACAGAGGTATTTTCAGTTCTGCTTACATTTTGTCATCTACATTCAAGAACGATATGTTTTAGCACTAAAATAATCTTGGAGAGGGGAAGGGGGGAATAACAGTGGGAAATGTTGGGATTGGTCTGTAGGCCATATACATTTTTTGGAATTGTTCAATGTAACTGGAAGGCTTTAAAATCCTGTAGGGCCTATCATTGGTGTAGAGCTAAATTGTGAGCTAGGGGGCTAAGCCCCCTGACACCCCCCCCCCCTCCCTTCCCTGCTTCTATACCACTGGGGCCTAGCATTTGACAGTAGTTTCTTTACAGTCCGGCTTGCATTTTGCCACCTACATTCAAGAAAGATCAGGGGTTAAAATCAATTTTTTGCTGCTGTTCCACGGAACAGTACTTTCTCAAATAATGCTGTTCCGGTTCAGATTTCACTGTTCCAACTGTATTGCTGATAACAGGACAAATTCTTTTCTTTAAATTCAATTAGGGCTTAATTTACTACTTTATTGTTCAATATGTGCAAATATGTATGTCAGTTATTAGATTTACATGATGTAGCATCCAGTTGCGTACAGTCATAAACATGCAAGGAGCCTTGCATATGCATAGATACTAACCTAAAGATTTACTGCACTGCCACAAAGAAATTCGGGGAGGGGTAATCAGTGGGATTGAAATTCTGGGGTTCAGCAGGATTGGCATTCGGGGAGAGTTTTAGCGGGATTGGGATTCCAGGGGCTTTCAGCAGGATTGAAATTCGGGGTTCAGCAGGGTTGGGGATGGTTTCAGCAGGATTGGGATTCCAGGGGAGGGGTTTCAGCGGGATTAGGATGGGATTCCAGGAAGGGGGGAGAGAGGGTTTTAGTGGGATTTTGATGGGATTCTGGGGTTTCAGCGGGATTGGAATTAGGATTCTGGGGGTTTCAGCAGGATTAGAATTGGGATTCGGGGGGTTCAGCAGGATTGGGATTGGGATTCGAGGGGTGGGGAGTATTTGGAGATGTCACCAACCCCCCTGTACACATATTTTCAGGAACTGCCCAATGCTTCAGCCTACCCTAGAAGCCAACCTTCTTTTTCTAAACCAATTTGATTCCCATTGCAAATTTCCCAAGTGGCAAAATATTTGCAAGCACTTGCTGTAAGTTCGTTAGGCCTAACGTTAGGTTAAGACTAAAACGAATGACAATATACATTAGCCTAGGCCTAACGTTACACACAAACAGTCTGAAGAATCCAAAATTGCGAATGACTGCATTCGTTTTGCAAAGCGAATCACCCACCCTTCTCGCTTCTCACGTGCAACCTCCGACGTTGTGTATTCCTTTTGCACCGCACAGGCTTTTCCGCACCACACATCGCAGAGGGCAACAATCCAAAATATATGTGATTCTGTAGTACGACAATTATTTTGGATTGTCACCCTCTGCAACGTGTGGTGCGGAAAAGCCTGTGTGGTGCGAAAGAAATAAATGTAATATATGTGATATGTGATTCTTCACACCATCAACCTGTGGCACGCGACGGCACGTGCCGCGATGGTCTAATATTAGTTAGCTTTCGTAATATCTCCCCTCCACGTTGCAAATGGCGACATTGCAAAATTAGAATTTGATTTTGATTAATCAAACCATGGCACTCAGTGGTGTAGGAATGGGTTACCTATGAGGAGATTTTTCTTCATTTTCAGGAATTTTTCATCAATTTCGGGAACTTTATGCAAATTTTAGGGAGGTTTTTGGCAGTTTTCTGTAAAATTTTGGCCAACTTCTAGAAAATTTTAGCCGGTATTCAGGAAAACTTGCAATGGCCAACTTTACAAAAAATGTACCAAAAATATCCAATAATTTCACAACATTCAAGTTTGGTTAATGTTTTTAAAATTCCTGTTGCAATCAGGATGAAAGCATGCAACCAAGAATGTGAAATTCTGTCACGGACAGTCACACCTCCCCCTCCACCCCGCCTTACTTCCTGTGCCTCTGGTGGCATTATTCACCATAAGGATACACTCATTTTTTTGAAAAATTGGGGGCACAAAAATATGATGCAGACAGTGGCGAAACGAAAGGTTTATTTTTCCTTTTTTCTAAACACATGCTCAAAATAATCCCTTTTAATGCTTGAAGTTTTTGTACTCAAAAATCGAAAAGGAAATCATTTCCCTACTCATTTCGTGTCGCCACTGCTTATATAAACTGTTGTAATTCAAAACCTAAAAGCGATCTATCGTGATTGAAAGGTGGCGGCGTACAATTTATTCCAAAACAATACTGATTGGCCTATCAATGTAAGTGCACACTATACATACGATTGTGTTTCAACCGATCAAAACACAGGATTTAAGTTTCATTTACCTCCTATGTTAGAGACGACAACTGGCCTTTAAGTTTGTCAGCCCAGAATATAAGGACACATGATGAAGCATCCATGAGGCATAATTTCCTTGACGTCCCCAGTTTCCTCCAAATCCAACATTGGAAAAGAGGAGGAGTCAGAAGATGTGGAAGGCAAAAATCAAGAGAAATACACTAAATACCTCTAATAAAACTAAATTGTTCAAACAGCTTTGGTCCGATATTATAGCAAGAACTTGCACGCTCACAAAAGTATCAATTCTCTAACCTTTCATCAATTTCATCCAGTCGTTTTTATCTGTCTACATTATTCATTAGGCAGTCCGGTTCCCTTTGCATCTTTTGATACCTTTAGGGGGAGAAGAAGCCCCCCTGGCCCGTACACCTACGCTACCTAACAATAGACCTTCAAGTTTAAACTTCTCCCTTCTTCCTGTCGAGGGCATGGGCTGTCCTTGCATTTTCATTTACGGACACCACTCTTTTCGGGCCATTTGCCTGAAATACTTACAAATTTGACCGATTCTAACTGGAGAACTGGCAGTTGCACTTTTTTAATGCAACGTAGGATGTATTAGCAAATTGGTTCCCTCTTTGATCGCACCGTACATTGCCTACTAACACTCGGCACGCGAATATCAATGAAGAATTAATGCAACGTGGGTCGTAGCATTCAGCTCTCTTTCCGATCTGCACCATGCATTGCTATTTCCAGCTCGGCACGCGACTGCATGTACATTCACAACTTGATTGAGTGATATGAGATACCCCCTGCGCCGCTGAGTCAAACAAAGAATGCAACGAGGGACAGAGCAAAGCACTTCCCTCTTTCACCGCATGGTACATTGCTTTGAAACTCTTTATGTTAAAAACAACGTGTCAGGGGTGATACCGGTAAAATTAAGTAGCGGCGCACTTTTGGAATTGATTCTGAGCACATAGAAGGTTGTAAACAAAAATACCTTACAGGGTAGCATGTAGGATGCTGTGAGAACCCCAACTCAAGCGAATGACAATCAAGTTTTAAGACAATGACAAACATAGGGTTAGGTTTATAAGTTATCATTCCTTTTGACCCTCGCTGTCATTCAGTTTAGTAATTTCAGTATTTTTGCATAAAAAACGTAGTCATTTGCTCTGTACAAGTTGTCATTCGTTTTAGTAGCACAAAATAATAACATTATGACTAGGCCTAGTAACATTCAGCCTATTGGCAAAATCCTAGTATAGTGGTAAACTTCTATATAAGGATTTTCGCTTTTGCTTTTTTAATTTTGGAATAATTGTTGTATTTATGTATTTTAATTATTTTCCTTTTATACGTTTTGGATTTCCGATCAAGAGGTTTTACTCGTCAGTGTGTATACTAATACTAGCTACTTTTGTACTGACGAGTGGAGTATGCAAGTTGTTTAACTGAAAGAAACCAAAAACGTGCGCATAACTAATGTAGATCCTCATTTTCAGGTTCGGTTTGATGATAAGGTTTTAGGATTAGGTTTTAGGATTAGGATTTAGGATTAGGTTTTAGGATTAGGGTATTAGGATTTTAGGATTAGGTTTTAGGATTAGGATTTAGGATTAGGTTTTAGGATTAGGGTATTAGAATTTTAGGATTAGGGTTTTACTTTAAGATTAGAGTTTTACCTTAGGATTTTGACATTGTTAAAATTCCTCCTCACTGTTATTCAGCTTTTTTCTTTAGTTTTCTTCGAAATGGCTGAAAAGAACGCAAAATCTGTGAGCTCCTGATTTTTTTTATTTTTATTGAAATTTGCACAAAAACTAGAAAAGGTATAGATTTATTTTGGAATAATGGGAAAATGAAGAACAGTAAAATTGCTAAAAGGTAAGAAATATTTCAAAAAGAATAATATTAATAAGCATGATTTTTTTGAACTTTTTTGAAAACTAATCTTTTTTTCTCCAAATTTTATTGGGATTAAAATAAAAACCAGTTTTTTACCTCAAAATTGACTAAAATTGATATTTAAAGATTTTTCAATCTTTCCTTTATAAATTCTGAAAGTTTGAAGAAAATCGGTCACCAATAGTTATTAAAAATGTTGCACTTAATTTCTATAGGCCAAGGCCTATAGCGATTTATAGGCCTACTTGGATTTTTTTTTACGGCCTAGGCTAGGCCTATTTAACAAACAAACAATAATGATTAGGCCTAGGCTAGGCCTTATTAGGCCCCCCTACGTTGAAATCAAAAATAACAAAAACATATTTGATAAAATTTGTCACCTTTTTCTAAAAGTTATTTCTTTCTTTGACGATGGATTCTTCTATCTGTCGTCCCAGCAAGACCATTAAAGCTGATCTTACCAGCTGCAGCAGACTCCAGAGTTTTCAGGGTGCCTACAGTCTGCAGTTATGACAGCCAGTATTGAGATCGCTGACAGTACAGGGCAGTAGTTACGCTACAACTATTGGCCAGATCAGTAAGTACACAGTTAGTGCAGTGCCGTGTGCAGGTTTCATCAGCTGGGTGGATATTGCGTTATAACAATCACCCGATTCCTCTGTCTCTGTGCGAACACGTAGTTGTTATGAGAAAACGCGCCACAGATATCCAATGGAAAAAAATAAAAATAAAATAAATATATAATAATAATTATTATTATTAAAGATCCGATCGAAAGTCAAAAATGTGTTCTGTAATGGCGTCAGTGGTGTATTTTCGATGGCTGTAAATGATTAGCAATTCTGGGGAGGTGGGGCAAATATAGCATCCCTTTCACCAGGGGCCAGCCGCCATTACATTTTGCTAAAAAAAAAAAATTGATATTGATATTTGGAAGTATGGTCAGTTTAGAATTAATTTGCTCAGATCTTTATAATATAAATCAATCTATTCTGCAGATATAATGATATTTCGCATAGAAACAAGTTTTTATCCATCAGATACTTTTATTCATTTTTTCCCGCTCCCAAACATTCTAGACAAAGAGATAGATGGGAGTGGTGGTGACGAACGTAGTAGAATTGAGGTAGAGAGAGAATAAGTTCAGATTTTAAAGTGGAAAGACGGTTTGTGTGTATACTATATAGAATATGTGATTTTGGACCCATACAGTAGATTATTATATTGGATGACAGTTTGTTACAGTAATTGAGAAGTTATAAATGGATGTGAGAAAAACTGTATAAGTGGCAAGTTTTATTTACTATCCTGAACGGTTTTCCGACAGACATGATCGATGGACATTTGATCGTGATCCTAGCAATACCCTTTATAATTGGCAAATACAGAATCTGTTAGTTTAAATTCCAAAGTTAAACTTTTAAATCCTGACAAAGTACGCGACAGTGCAAGATTATAAATAGTGGCTTAATGTAAAATACTTGCCAATATTACGCAAATTAACAATTAACTATATTTACGCAACACCTTAACCTCTTGAATTAAAGTAGTATATTTCAATAATTGTTCGCTTACTACTTAGAATTAGAAAAATAAAACACTAGCATCTGATTTATAACTTGTTTTCTTTAGTATCTGAGCAAAATATTACACACCATACAAAGTTATTTACCTTCAGAGGACTCTGTAACAATATTATTGATAGATTTATAACTCCGCCTTTTTTTAGCTTTACAAGTTTCACTTACAAACCAAACACAGGACAAATAAGTAGGCGGTTCTGAGTGTTTCCCATGACAATATAGAGAGAATCGAATTTGCAAACCAACACGTTGTATATCATGAACCCCTGTTCACAAGCAAGGGTGAATTAGCTCTGGAATATTGGCCTTAATTTCTGGAGGGTGGGGAGGGTCTCAACCCAGCTAAAATTTGATATTGATATATGAAATGTGTAAATTTAGAATTTGCAAAAATGTTTAGGGTATTTAATCGATCTCTTCAGGTAATTTGAATGTAACAAAATTAGATCTTTTGCATGACTGCACACTGAATTCTTCGCGGAAACTTAATTTTGGTTTTGGTTTGTTTATGATAGTGAATCAGTCCTTTCTTAGAGTAAAGTGTTTTTTTATATTTATTTTTGGGAGGTTAGGGGGAGGGGGGAACCGAGAAAGACAATATATAATCGGGGTAGCACGGAGGAGGGGGAAGCACCGAGAAAGTCAATATATAATTCTTAAGCCCATTTTCCATTAGGTTTAATGTGAGTGCTGAGTTGTTTAAAATTGTGTGTGTGGGAAGATGGGAAAGGTGGGGGGAGCACAGAGAAAGACAATATAATTCTCACGCCCATTTTTCAGTGGGGTTAATGTGATTGCTGACTTGTTTATAATTGTAGACATGTTTTGAATGATGGAAATAGCCAGCTCTTTTAGTTTTTGAGTTAGGCCCAATTAATGCATGGCTGATCAAAATTTGGACAATTTTTAATTGATACTTTATTACCCTGATACAGTTTGATAAAGATTTAAACTAGAACGTCAATGATGTAGTAGCTCAACATACATTTTGGGATGGTATATGCCTGTTTTGTGAGTGGTTTGTTGATTTGAGTAGGCTGGGGTTGTTAGGAATACACGTCAGCAGATCATTGCCGTCGGGGACTGGGGGATTGAGCCCCCTTCCCCCCTCTTAATTAGTTGCAGACCTGTAAACAAATTGATACCGTATTTTCGGCATTGCAAATAAGGAAATTAATCAAACTGCTCCTGGCCTGGTGACCACCATACTGTCTTTGTGCACTAGCATCCAAAGGCGGTGGAACCCAAGGACTCGCCTCATTACCCCTATTATTATTAATGTTGTTATTGTTATTGTTGTTGTTATTATTATTGTTGTTGTTCTTATTATTATTATTATTGTTAGTAGTAGTAAGTAGTGGTAGTGGTGGTGGTGGTAGTAGTTGTAGTAGTTGTAGTAGTAGTAGCAGTAGCAGTAGTAGTAGTTGTTTGCAAAGTTAAAAAAGTGCCCTTTTAAATATTGCAAACCTGCCTTGAGCCTGAGTATATGAAACATTATGTGCGTGATGAACTTGTAAATATAGTTAATTATACATGCATAAAAACACATTGAAATATCCAAAAAGTTCTGATAGTCCTTTTTGGACGGATTTTGTCAGACGATATGTCATAAGTTGTATGTGAATATTCATATTTAATTACGTCATCGTCATTCTTGTATATGATTGGCTGAAAAAAGTCTGTAATGGCAATTCTGGTCTGTAATGGAAATTCTGGTCTGTAATGGCAATTCTGGTCTGTAATGGCAATTCTGGTCTGTAATGGCAATTCTGGGCTGCAGAAGAAAAGAAAAACGCGATCCGCAGACCGTAGCCCGAGCTACCGAGAAGCCGATTGGTTGGTCAATGAAAATAAAATAAAACTTCGAATTGAAAGAGAGGCGGAATTTTGAAATAATTACAGTATCTAATGTCGTTTTAAACGAGTATTTTTCAGTCCGGTACATATGCCAATTGGGCATTCAGGCTATTTTAGCATTAAAGCTGTAATTTTTAAACGTAAGCTATAGCCCAAACGAACTATTAGTCACAAGTGGTATACTCCAATTTGACTATACTGTGGGACAGATCCCAAACGGAATATTAAGCCCAATTAGCGCATGTGCCAGACTGTATTTTAAAGCTCCAACCAATGAAAGCAGAGTTTTCTTTCCATCGGAGATATTCGATGGCATTTCCCGAGCCAATGTTATTATATATGCTAAATTCATTCTGATTGCGCCGAGCGAAATCCGAATGAAAATCGGGATTTGGGGCTAGCCTCGCATGAGCTTAAAATCCCTTAAAGGAATGAACTAAAAACTGCTGTTATTTGATGAACTTTCTACCTTCTGTGGTGTAGCGGTTATCATACATGTCTACAGACCATGAGGTCCCGGGTTCAAGCCTGGGTGGGGTAGACACGCCAGTGCACCACAACTGGTTATCAAAGGCCGTGGACATTGACTTGGTTGTCGATGTTATGTCTGTCCGTACGTCGTACCTGTGTTCTCGTCCGGGTCGTATTAAGCGTTTCGTGAAAGCATTGTTTCTATCATAACCGATTAGACAGGTGACGACCCCGTCATTGTAATTGTGTGTTCACTCGTCGTCGCTACTTTCTTGATTTAAAGGAGCACTAGACCGAAAAGTGAGGAGGCTTGATTTTGCGAATTTCACAGATATATCATCCACAAATGATCAATAAACTTCATGCCTCCATAGTCCACAGACGACGTGAGGTTACTTGAAAATTCATATTAACCAGACATTTGCTATACTGTTGCGTGCTATATAAACATTTGATTTTGGGGGGACCCCTAAAAATACGCCCTCATTATCGTTTTAGCGCTCCTTCAATGGTAATTTGGCAATCTGGGTAATGGTCGTTTCTAAAACACTAACAATCAAACATCCTACCCTCGACGTGCCTCGTTTATTGACCAAAGCGGCATGTTCTAATTATATATCCTGACAACGTACGCAACATTATAGGATTCTACAAAATGGTGTAAAGTGAAATTATTACGATTTAAACTTGAAAACAAAACACTTGTATTTATATATATTAACGTAGCGTTTTAATCTTTGGACTAAAGTAGTATATTTCAATAATTTTTCATTTAGTACTTAAGACAGAAAATAAAACACTGACAACTGATTTAAGAGTATGTTTTATTCAGTATGTGAAGCAAATAGTACACACCATACCAAATTATTTACCTTTAGAGGAAGATATAACAATATCAATAATGAATTTATAACTCCACCTCTTCTAGCATTACACGTTGCACTTACAAACAGCCAAACAAAGTGGACAAAACATGTTGGCGGTTCTGAGGGATTGTAATAATTTTGAGAAATTTGAATTTTCAAACCAACACGTTTCATCACTTCATTAACACAGTTTGGCTTCACGTTGGAAACCGGTGAATGACCAAATGACTAGCAGGTTTATTTTAAGAATCGATCTATATATCTTTAGATACGTCCTCCTTGCTTAAGTATTTGCGGAAAATTAATTTTGGTTCTACAATGTGTTGCATCTGCATTTTTCGAGTGGGAGGGGGGGGGGGGGAGGAGGAGGACTGAGGAAGCCAATAAAATGCATACTGGGGTGATAACACTTCAGTGATAAAATGACAATTGTGACTCAAAGCTTACTTTCTTTGAACCAAATACATTCGTTGAGGTTGAGAAATTGAATCAATACCCAAACAAAAGCCGTAATCTTGATCCAATACCAACCAAACTGGTAAAAGACTGCACTGCCTCACTTGCTCCAATAATAACTCATATTATCAATCAGTCACTCACTTCAGGAATTTTTCCGGAATCTTTAAAGTCGGCGCTTGTTCGTTTTCTATTAAAGAAATACAGTTTGGATCCGGAGTTCTAAAGAACTATCGACCCGTGTCTAATCTTCTATTTCTGTCGAAACTCCTCGAAATTTCGTCTTGTGTAGAATTTCACCTTTTCTTCAGCACAACAATCTTCTTGATAATCATCAATCAGCTTATCGACCAAATCACAGTATTGACACTGCATTACTTAAAGTCCAAAATGACCTTCTTGCAGCAATGAATAAAGGTAGACTTTGTTGCCCTTGTCCTTCTTGATTTATCCGCTGCCTTCGACACTGTGGATCATTGCCTGTTAATCAATCATCTTCAAAATATTGGTTTTAATGGAACTATACTACAATGGTTCATGTCCTATCTAACTAACAGATCACAATGTGTACAAATTGATGATAAAACTTCTTCACCACCTAAGCTTGTATATGGTGTGCCGCAGGGGAGTGTACTCGGTCCGATTTTGTTTTCCATTTATACTAGTTCTATTGGTAAAATTATATGTGAATATGATCTTCTTTACCACTTGTATGCCGATGACACACAATTATATATTTCGTTTAATCCTTATCAAGCTGAAGCAAATATTGCACTACATAAACTTGAATCATGTATCGTTGAAATACGCAAGTGAATGTCCTCTGACTTTTTAAAGTTAAATGATGATAAAACTGAATTTATTGTTCTTGGTTCCAAACGTCAGCGTAACAAAATCAACCTCCCTTTTCTTCAAATTGGTAATGCTCAAGTATGTGTAGCCTTTATAGTTTGTAACCTTGGCTCAATTTTTGATGCTGATATGTCAATGGCTGACCATATCTCTGAAATTTCTAAATCTTCATCATTTCATTTACGTAGCATAGGACTAATCAGAAAATATTTAACAATGCCTGCCACTAAACGACTAGTTCATGCTTTTTTCTCTTCCCGCCTTGATATGGGTAACTCTTTTGTATATGGTCTCCCAGCCAATCAATCAAACGTCTCTCCCGCTTACAAAATATTGCTGCCAGGATTGTTACCCTAAGTAAACCAAATGAACACATTACTCCCATTTTAAGGAATTTACACTGGCTACCAATTCTTCATAGAATTCTTTTTAAAATACTTGTTTTTGTGTATAAGTCTACTCATGCATTGTCTCCCACATATATTTCTAATCCTTAATCCCATATAAGTCTCCCCGCCAGTTCATGCGTTCTAATTTCAAACTTCAATTAGCTATTCCACGTACTTCTAGAACATGGGGTAAACGTTCATTTTCTTCTGCTGCCCCTTTTTTAAGAAACAGACTTCCAGACAACATCAAACTTAGTCCTTTCCTCAATTCTTTTAAATCATCATTAAAGACATTCCTCATGTGTTCTGATTCTGTTCAATTTTAAGCTTATGTTTGTTCTTGTATGTATGTACTTATTTTGCAGTATTATTACTTTTATGTTTGCATTAATAGTTGTGTCGCTGCGCCATGAGCGTCACTTTTAATGTCTACTGGCGTATAACAAGCATTCATATCTATCATTATTACCATTACTTATATGTTATTTTTAATAAAAATGATTGACTCAACGCTAAGTACAAATTCATCTTCACCTTCCTAATTAAAATAGTATATTCCAATCATTTTCTATTTACTACTTTAAATTAAAATAAAAAGCACTAGCATCTTATTTAAAATGAAAATTTATTTAGTATTTGTGGAAAATATGACACACCATACCAAGTTATTACCCATCACATTAAGTTGTAGGAATAATATTGATTAAACTATAACTCCGCCTTTTTTAGCTTTGGGCGATGCCTTTACAAATAACCAAACAAAAATGACAAACAAGAAGGCGGTTCTGAGAGTTGTTCGTGATAATATACAGATAATTTATTTTTCAAACCAACACGTTTCATATCATGAACCCCCTCTCCACAAAGGATGAATGACTCACCCAACATTTTCTGACTGATAACATAATTAATTTGATGACAGAATAAGCTTGGTTACATTATTTGCCTATTTTGCGTCTGATGCCCACGTGACGATGTTTCGTGGTGCTTATTGTGGGGCTAGCATAGATCCAGTTCACATAATGTAGTTGAACAACATACGCGGCCCTGGGCATGGGCGCTTCTTAGAAAACAACGACGAGTGAACACACAATTACAATGACGGGGTCGTCGCCTGCGTATTCGGTTATGATAGTAGCAATGCTATCACGAAACGCTTAATACGACCCAGACGAGAACTCAGGTACGACGTACGGACAGACATAACACCGACAACCAAGTCAATGTCCACGGTCTTTGATAACCAGTTGTGGTGCACTGGCGTGTCTACCCAACCCAGGCTTGAACCTAGGGCTTTGTGGTCTGGAGACAGATATGATAAACGCCACACCACAATCAGTACGCTAAATTTTAACCTTCTTAAAAAAAGTAGAATATATTAATAATTTTCCATTTACAACGTATAAAAGAAAGAACAAAAAAAAAGCTCTTGCCTCTGATATAACTTTAATTTTATTCAGTATTTGAGAAAAATATTATACACCATACAAATCTATTAACCATCAGAGGAAGCTGTAGAAATATTATTGATAAATTTATAACTCCGCCCTTTTTAAGCTTTAAAGGCTGTGCTTACAAACAGCCAAACAAAGGCGGCAAACGAGTAGGCAGTTCTGAGAATTGTCATGATAATCTAGAGAAAATTGAATTTTCAAACCAACATGCACAATTCATATACTGAAACCCCCTTTTCCACAAACAAGAGGCGAATGACTGCAATTTTCCTACAATTTTAAACATCAGCGACTGGAAATGATGGAACAGTCTGCATGTATACGAGCTGTAAGTTTATTTGAGATGTGATGAAGATTAAGAAACTGTTGTGATTCTGATGAACTTTTGCTACTTTCTTGGTTTTAATAGATATTCATAAAATGAGAAAATCAGCCAATTTTGCCTCTTTACACGTCATATACTTTAAGATTTGCCAAAGATAAACGCACTTTCAGGTCGTAATCATAGAATCAAATGATTAGTCATGATCGATGGTCATAATTATTGTCATGTTTGACTCTAAAATATCAATTTTATTGCCATCGAAATGCTACACATTTATCTCAGTGTATTAATAGTTTTAAGTAAAGAATGAAAAATCTTGACAACGTACGAGACGATTTTAAATTACAAAAATGGCTAAGTAAGAATCTTAATTATTAAGCACATTACAAATTAATATATATTTACGCAGCATTTTAACCTTTAATAGTAAAGTATTATGATTTAAAAATCTTCTTTTACTACTTCAAACAGAAAAATAAAACAATAACATCTGATTTAGAATTTAATTTAATTTAGCTTCTGATGAAAATATTACACATCATGCAGAGTTATTTACCTTCAGAGGTAGCTGTAAACAATATTATTGACAAATATATAACTCCGCCTTTTTAATATTACACCTTCAAATTACAACGAAGCAAGGTGGCAAAAGTTACTCATGACAATTTAGAGAAAGTTGAATTGTTTAATTCAACACGCACGTATCATATCATGCAGCTCCGTTTCCACAAACAAGAAACGAATGGCTGCAACTTTGGCTTCAACCTCAAGAGGGTGGAAAGGGGCTGAACCCCTCTAGCCATAGACGGAATTTGAGGGGTCTAAGGGAGAGGGGGGGGGCACTTACCCCCACACCTTTTTTTTCAAATTTGTATATTTTGCATTTTGATTTTGTTCCCTCCTCCAACCCACTCTTGAGTTTGCCTTATTAGGCAAATCCCACCCAAGCCTCTAGTTAAAATTGGATATTGATATTTGAAGTGTGGTCAGTTCAGAATTGGCTAATTTTGTATATTAATTAATCTATTCTAAAGATATTTTGAATGTAGGAGAAGGGAGGGGGAATAAGTAGAAAGCCACTAATTTTGTATATCAATCGATTTATTCTTGAGATATTTTGAATAGAGGAGGAGGAAAAAGCGGGGCGGGGAGAGGGGGGGGGTGGGCAAACACGTAGAAAGCCAATGGGTGGCTCAGGCTCATTTAACGTGATTGCTAGAATTACAGTTGTCTATCACGGAAAGTTTTGAGTTTTGAAAATAGCTAGTTTTAGTTTTTGAGTTAGGCGCAATGCATGGCTAATCAAAGTGTGAACAATTCTTAACCTATACTAAATTTGTGATGTAGGCTTATGTGGCCCTGACGGACAGCTCAATATGTTTTACGCATTTCCCTACAATTTTAAACATCAGCGACTGGAAATGATGGAACAGTCTGCATGTATACGTGCTGTAATTTTATTTGAGGTGTGATGAAGATTAAGAAACTTGTTATTCTGATACACTTTTTGCTACTTTCATGGTTTTTAATAGATATTTATAAAATGAAGGAAATTTGCCAATTTTGCCTCTTTACACGTCATATACTTTAAGATTTGCCCAAGATAGACACACTTCAGGTCGTAATCATAGAATCAAATGATTAGTCATGATCGATGGTCGTAATTATGGTCATGATTGACTCGAAAATACCCTCCGTAACGTAACGCATGCCCTCGACATGCCTCATACATTTAATTATGTAATTGGATATAGTAAAAGATTTACAAGTCCTGACAACGTACGAGACGGTGTAGGAGTACAAACAATGGCTTATATAGAATTCTAATACTTACAGCACACTACAAATTGATATATATATTTACGCAGCATTTTAACCTTTCTAATTAAAGTATTATATTTTAATAATTTTCTTTTACTATTTCAAACAGAAAAATTGAACACTAGCTTATAATTCAAAATTTGATTTAAATAAGCATCGGAGGAAAATATTACACATTATGCAGGGTTATTTACCTTCAGAGGTAGCTGTAAACAATATTATTGATAAATTTATAACTCCGCCTTCTTGGCATTTCACGTTCTACCTACATTATTATTGTACTGATTAACCTTAAAATATGCATTTTATTACCCTTAAAATGCTTCATTTATCTAACAGGTATGAAATTGGATTTATGTGAAGAATTACGAATCCTGACAACGTACAAGACGGTGTAGGATTATAAAGAATGGCTTAATGTAAAAATCTTAACCATATATCAAACTACAAATATATATGTATTTACGCAGCATTTTAACCTTCATAATCTAAAGTAGTATATTTTAATAATCTTCTTTTACTACTTCAAACAGAAAAAATAAACACTAGCCTATAATTTAAAATTTAATTTAAATAAGCATCTGATGAAAATGTTACACATCATGCAAGGTTATTTACCTTCAGAGGTAGCTGTAAACAATATTATTGATGAATTTATAAGTCCGCCTTTTTAGCATTACACCCTCCACTTACAACCAAGCAAGGTGGCAAACAAGTAATCGGTGCTGAGAGTTGCTCATGATGATTTAGAGAAAGTTGAATTTTCAAACCAACACGCACGAATCATATCATGAAGCCCCCTTTCCACAAACAAGGGGCGAATGGCTGTAACTTTGGCTTCAATTTGTGGAGGGTGGAGAGGGGCTGAACCCATCTAGCCATAGGCAGGATTTGAGGTGGGAAAGGGGGAACTTGACCCCCACACTTGTTTTTTCCAAATTTGTATATTTTTCATGGTGAATTTTTTGGCACCTTAGCCTAATTTTGTCCTCCGCCCCCTTCTCCCCCCTCCCAACGCTCCCACACACCTTCAGTAGGCAAATCGCACCCAAGCCTTTAGCTAAAATTGGATAATGATATTTGAAGTGTGGTCAGTTCAGAATTGGCTAAATTTGTGTATTAATCGATTTATTTTCAGATATTTGTAATGGAGGATGGGGGAGGAGGGAGGGGGAGGCTGTGCAAGCACTGAAAAACCAATGGAAGGCTCAGGCTCATTTAACGTGATTGCTAGAATTACAGTTGTCTATCTCGGAAAGTTTTGAATTTTACAAATAGCTAGTTTTAGTTTTTGAGTTAGGCGCAGTGCATGGCTGATCAAAGTGTGAACAATTCAAAACTTACACTAAATTTTTGATGTAGGCTTATGTGGCCCTGACGGACAGCTCAATATGTTTTACGCATTTTCCTACAATTTTAAACATCAGCGACTGGAAATGATGGAACAGTCTGCATGTATACGTGCTGTAATTTTATTTGAGGTGTGATGAAGATTAAGAAACTTGTTATTCTGATACACTTTTTGCTACTTTCATGGTTTTTAATAGATATCTATAAAATGAAGGAAATTTGCCAATTTTGCCTCTTTACACGTCATATACTTTAAGATTTGCCCAAGATAGACACACTTCAGGTCGTAATCATAGAATCAAATGATTAGTCATGATCGATGGTCACAATTATGGTCATGATTGACTCGAAAATACCCTCCGTAACGTAACGCATGCCCTCGACATGTTTCATACATTTAATTGTGTAATTGGATATAGTAAAAGAATTACAAGTCCTGACAACGTACGAGACGGTGTAGGAGTACAAACAATGGCTTATATAGAATTATAATACATACAGCAGTCTACGAATTGATATATATATTTACGCAGCATTTTAACATTTCTAATTAAAGTGTTATATTTTAATAATTTTCTTTCACTATTTCGAACAGAAAAATTAAACACTAGCTTAAAATTTTAAATTTGATTTAAATAAGCATCGGAGGAAAATATTACACATTATGCAGGGTTATTTACCCTCAGAGGTAGCTGTAAACAATATTATTGCTATATTTGTAACTCCGCCTTTTTAGCATCCCACGTTCTGCTTACTTTAAGCAAGGTGGCAAACAAGTAATCGGTGCTGAGAGTTGTTCATGATGATTTAGAGAAAATTGAATTTTCAAACCAACATGCACGAATCATATCATGAAGCCCCCTTTCCACAAACAAGGGGAAAATGGCTGCAACTTTGGCTTCAATTTGTGGAGGGTGGAGAGGGGCTGAACCCATCTAGCCATAGGCAGGATTTGAGGTGGGAAAGGGGGAACTTGACCCCCACACTTGTTTTTCCAAATTTGTATATTTTTCATGGTGATTTTTTTGGCACCTTAGCCTAATTTTGTCCTCCGCCCCATCTCCCCTCCCCCTCCCGACGCTCCCACACACCTTCAGTAGGCAAATCGCACCCAAGCCTCTAGCTAAAATTGGATATTGATTTTTGAAGTGTGGTCACTTCAGAATTTGCTAAATTTGTGTATTAATCGATTTATTCTTTAGATATTTTTAATGGAGGTGAGGGAGGAAGGGGAGGGGGAGGGGGGCTATGCAAGCACTGAAAAACCAATGGAAGGCTCAGGCTCATTTAACGTGATTGCTAGAATTACAGTTGTCTATCTCGGAAAGTTTTGAATTTTACAAATAGCTAGTTTTAGTTTTTGAGTTAGGCGCAGTGCATGGCTGATCAAAGTGTGAACAATTCTGAACTTATACTAAATTTGTGATGTAGGCTTATGTGGCCCTGACGGACAGCTCAATATGTTTTACGCATTTCCCTACAATTTTAAACATCAGCGACTGGAAATGATGGAACAGTCTGCATGTATACGTGCTGTAATTTTATTTCAGGTGTGATGAAGATTAAGAAACTTGTTATTCTGATACACTTTTTGCTACTTTCATGGTTTTTAATAGATATCTATAAAATGAAGGAAATTTGCCAATTTTGCCTCTTTACACGTCATATACTTTAAGATTTGCCCAAGATAGACACACTTCAGGTCGTAATCATAGAATCAAATGATTAGTCATGATCGATGGTCATAATTATGGTCATGATTGACTCGAAAATACCCTTTTATTACGCATGCCCTCGACATGCCTCATACATTTAATTATGTAATTGGATATAGTAAAATAATTACAAGTCCTGACAACGTACAAGACGGTGTAGGAGTACAAACAATGGCTTATATAAAATTATAATACATATAACAAACTACAAATTGATATATATATTTACGCAGCATTTTAACATTTCTAATTAAAGTAGTTATATTTTAATAATTTTCTTTCACTATTTCAAACAGAAAAATTAAACACTAGCTTAAAATTTTAAATTTGATTTAAATAAGCATCGGAGGAAAATATTACACATTATGCAAGGTTATTTACCCTCAGAGGTAGCTGTAAACAATATTATTGCTATATTTGTAACTCCGCCTTTTTAGCATCACACGTTCTGCTTACTTTAAGCAAGGTGGCAAACAAGTAATCGGTGCTGAGAGTTGTTCATGATGATTTAGAGAAAATTGAATTTTCAAACCAACATGCACGAATCATATCATGAAGCCCCCTTTCCACAAACAAGGGGGAAATGGCTGCAACTTTGGCTTCAATTTGTGGAGGGTGGAGAGGGGCTGAACCCATCTAGCAATAGGCGGGATTTGAGGTGGGAAAGGGGGCACTTGACCCCCACACTTGTCTTTTCCAAATTTGTATATTTTTCATGGTGATTTTTTTGGCACCTTATGCCTAATTTTGTCCTCCGCCCCCCCCCCCCCCTCCCGACGCTCCCACACACCTTCAGTAGGCAAATCGCACCCAAGCCTCTAGCTAAAATTGGATATTGATTTTTGAAGTGTGGTCACTTCAGAATTTGCTAAATTTGTGTATTAATCGATTTATTCTTTAGATATTTTTAATGGAGGTGAGGGAGGAAGGGGAGGGGGAGGGGGGCTATGCAAGCACTGAAAAACCAATGGAAGGCTCAGGCTCATTTAACGTGATAGCTAGAATTACAGTTGTCTATCACGGAAAGTTTTGAATTTGAAAGAAGGCTAGTTTTAGTTTTTGAGTTAGGCGCAGTGCATGGCTGATCAAAGTGTGAACAATTCTGAACTTATACTAAATTTGTGATGTAGGCTTATGTGGCCCTGACGGACAGCTCAATATGTTTTACGCATTTCCCTACAATTTTAAACATCAGCGACTGGAAATGATGGAACAGTCTGCATGTATACGTGCTGTAATTTTATTTCAGGTGTGATGAAGATTAAGAAACTTGTTATTCTGATACACTTTTTGCTACTTTCATGGTTTTTAATAGATATTTATAAAATGAAGGAAATTTGCCAATTTTGCCTCTTTACACGTCATATACTTTAAGATTTGCCCAAGATAGACACACTTCAGGTCGTAATCATAGAATCAAATAATTAGTCATGATCGATGGTCATAATTATGGTCATGATTGACTCGAAAATACCCTCCGTAACGTAACGCATGCCCTCGACATGCCTCATACATTTAATTATGTAATTGGATATAGTAAAAGAATTACAAGTCCTGACAACGTACGAGACGGTGTAGGAGTACAAACAATGGCTTATATAGAATTATAATACATACTGCACACTACAAATTGATATATATATATATTTACGCAGCATTTTAAGCTTTCTAATTAAAGTATTATATTTTAATAATTTTCTTTTACTATTTTAAACAGAAAAATTAAACACTAGCTTATAGTTCAAAATTTAGTTTAAATAAGCATCGGAGAAAAATATTACACATTATGCAGGGTTATTTACCTTCAGAGGTAGCTGTAAACAATATTATTGATAAATTTATAACTCCGCCTTTTTAGCATTCCACATTCTACTTAAACACACCTATTTAGTAAAGTGGCAAACAAGTAATCGGTGCTGAGATTGTTGCTCATTGATTTAGATGATTTAGAAGTTGAATTTTCAAACCAACATGCACGAATCATATCATGAAGCCCCCTTCCACAAACAAGGGGCGAATGGCTGCAACTTTGGCTTCAATTTGTGGAGGGTGGAGAGGGGCTGAACCCATCTAGCCATAGGCGGGATTTGAGGTGGGAAAGAGGAAACTTGACCCCCACACTTGTTTTTTCCAAATTTGTATATTTTTCATGGTGATTTTTTTGGCACCTTAGCCTAATTTTGTCCTCCGCCCCCTTCTTCCCCCCTCCCGACGCTCCCACACACCTTCAGTAGGCAAATCGCACCCAAGCCTTTAGCTAAAATTGGATATTGATATTTGAAGTGTGGTCAGTTCAGAATTGGCTAAATTTGTGTATTAATCGATTTATTTTCAGATATTTTTAATGGAGGATGGGGGAGCAGGGAAGGGGGAGGCTGTGCAAGCACTGAAAATCCAATGGAAGGCTCAGGCTCTTTTAAACGTGATTGCTAGAATTACAGTTGTCTATCACGGACAGTTTTGAATTTTAAAAAAGGGCTAGTTTTAGTTTTGAGTTGGGCGCAATGCATCCCTGATCAAAGTGTGAACAATTCTGAACTTATACTAAATTTATGATGTAGGCTTATGTGGCCCTGACGGACAGCTCAATATGTTTTACGCATTTCCCTACAATTTTAAACATCAGCGACTGGAAATGATGGAACAGTCTGCATGTATACGTGCTGTAATTTTATTTGAGGTGTGATGAAGATTAAGAAACTTGTTATTCTGATACACTTTTTGCTACTTTCATGGTTTTTAATAGATATTTATAAAATGGAGGAAATTTGCCAATTTTGCCTCTTTACACGTCATATACTTTAAGATTTGCCCAAGATAGACACACTTCAGGTCGTAATCATAGAATCAAATAATTAGTCATGATCGATGGTCGTAATTATGGTCATGATTGACTCGAAAATACCCTCCGTAACGTAACGCATGCCCTCGACATGCCTCATACATTTAATTATGTAATTGGATATAGTAAAATAATTACAAGTCCTGACAACGTACGAGACGGTGTAGGAGTACAAACAATGGCTTATATAGAATTATAATACATACAACACACTACAAATTGTTATATATATTTACGCAGCATTTTAACCTTTCTAATTAAAAAATTATATTTTAATAATTTTCTTTTACTATTTCAAACAGAAAAATTAAACACTAGCTTATAATTCAAAATTTAATTTAAATAAGCATCGGAGGAAAATATTACACATTATGCAGGGTTATTTACCTTCAGAGGTAGCTGTAAACAATATTATTGGTAAATTTATAACTCCGCCTTCTTGGCATATCACGTTCTACTTACATTATTATTGTACTGATTAACCCTAAAATATGCATTTTATTACCCTTAAAATGCTTCATTTATCTAACAGGTATGAAATTGGATTTATGTGAAGAATTACAAATCCTGACAACGTACAAGACGGTGTAGGATTATAAAGAATGGCTTAATGTAAAAATCTTAACCATATAACAAACTACAAATATATATGTATTTACGCAGCATTTTAACCTCCATAATCTAAAGTAGTATATTTTAATAATCTTCTTTTACTACTTCAAACAGAAAAATTAAACACTAACCTATAATTTAAAATTTTATTTAGATAAGCATCTGATAAAAATGTTACACATCATGCAAGGTTATTTACCTTCAGAGGTAGCTGTAAACAATATTATTGATGAATTTATAAGTCCGCCTTTTTAGCATTACACATTCCACTTACATTAAGCAAGGTGGCAAACAAGTAATCGGTGCTGAGAGTTGCTCATGATAATTTAGAGAAAGTTGAATTTTCAAACCAACACGCACGAAGCATATCATGAAGCCCCCTTTCCACAAAAAAAGGCGAATGGCTGCAACTTTGGCTTCAATTTGTGGAGGGTGAAAAGGGGCTGAACCCATCTAGCCATAGGCAGATAGGCGGGATTTGAGGTGGGAAAGGGGGCACTTGACCCCCACACTTGTTTTTTTCCAAATTTGTATATTTTTTATGGTGATTTTTTGGCACCTTAGCGTAATTTTGTCCTCCCCCGCCCCCCTACCCCCCCTTCTTCCTGCCCCTCCTCCCCCGACGCTCCCACACACCTTCAGTGGGCAAATCGCACCCAAGCCTCTAGCTGAAATTGGATATTGATATTTGAAGTGTGGTCAGTTCAAAATTTGCTAAATTTGTGTATTAATCGATTTATTTTTTAGATATTTTTAATGGAGGATGAGGGAGGAGGATGGGAAGGGGAGGGATGGGGGGGGGGGGGCTGTGCAAGTACTGAAAAACCAATGGAAGGCTCAGGCTCATTTAACGTGATTGCTAGAATTACAGTTGTCTATCACGGAAAGTTTTGAATTTTGAAAATAGCTAGTTTAAGTTTTTGAGTTAGGCGCAATGCATGGCTGATCAAAGTGTGAACAATTCTTAACTTATACTAAATTTGTGATGTAGGCTTATGTGGTACTGATTGACAGCTCAATATGTTTTACGCATTTCCCTACAATTTTAAATATCAGCGACTGGAAATGATGGAACAGTCTGCATGTATACGTGTTGTAATTTTATTTGAGTTGTGATGAAGATTAAGAAACTTGTTATTCTGATACACTTTTTGCTACTTTCATGGTTTTTAATAGATATTTATAAAATGCAGGAAAATAGCCAATTTTGCCTCTTTACACGTCATATACTTTAAGATTTGCCCAAGATAGACACACTTTAAATCGTAATCATAGAATAAAACGATTGGTCACAACATGATCGATGGTCATTATTATTGTACTGATTAACTCTAAAATATCCTTTTTGTTACCCCTAAAATGCCTCATAAATCTAACAGGTATGAAATTGGATTTATGTGAAGAATTACAAATCCTGACAACGTACAAGACGGTGTAGGATTATAAAGAATGGCTTAATGTAAAAATCTTGACCATATGACAAACAACAAATATATATGTATTTACGCAGCATTTTAACCTTCATAATCTAAAGTAGTATATTTTAATAATCTTCTTTTATTACTTCAAAGAGAAAAATTAAACACTAGCCTCTAATTTAAAATTTAGTTAAAATAAGCATCTGATAAAAATGTTACACATCATGCAAGGTTATTTACCTTTAGAGGGGAGCTGTAAACAATATTAATGATAAATTTATAAGTCCGCCTTTTTAGCATTACACATTCCACTTACATTAAGCAAGGTGGCAAACAAGTAATCGGTGCTGAGAGTCGCTTATGATAAATTAGAGAGAGTTGAATTTTCAAACCAACACGCACGAATCATATCATGAAGCCCCCTTTCCACAAAAAAGGGGCGAATGGCTGCAACTTTGGCTTCAATTTGTGGAGGGTGGAAAGGGGCTGAACCCATCTAGCCATAGGCGGGATTTGAAGTGGGAAAGGGGGCACTTGACCCCCACACTTGTTTTTTCCAAATTTGTATGTTTTTATGGTGATTTTTTGGCACCTTAGCGTAATTTTGTCCTCCGCCCCCCCCCCCCCCCTCCCCTCCCGACGCTCCCACACACCTTCAGTAGGCAAATCGCACCCAAGCCTCTAGCTAAAATTGGATATTGATATTTGAAGTGTGGTCAGTTCAAAATTTGCTAAATTTGTGTATTAATCGATTGATTCTTTATATATTTTTGATGGAGGATGAGGGAGGGGGGAGGAGGAAGGCTGTGCAAGCACTGAAAAACCAACGGAAGGCTCAGGCTCATTTAACGTGATTGCTAGAATTACAGTTGTCTATCACGGAAAGTTTTGAAAATAGCTAGTTTTAGTTTTTGAGTTAGGCGCAGTGCATGGCTGATCAAAGTGTGAACAATTCTTAACTTATACTAAATTTGTGATGTAGGTTTATGTGGCCCTGACGGACAGCTCAATATGTTTTACGCATTTTCCTACAATTTTAAACATCAGCGACTGGAAATGATGGAACAGTCTGCATGTATACGTGCTGTAATTTTATTTCAGGTGTGATGAAGATTAAGAAACTTGTTATTCTGATACACTTTTTGCTACTTTCATGGCTTTTAATAGATATTTATAAAATGAAGGAAATTTGCCAATTTTGCCTCTACACGTCATATACTTTAAGATTTGCCCAAGATAGACACACTTCAGGTCGTAATCATAGAATCAAATAATTAGTCATGATCGATGGTCACAATTATGGTCATGATTGACTCGAAAATACCCTCCGTAACGTAACGCATGCCCTCGACATGCCTCATACATTTAATTATGTAATTGGATATAGGAAAAGAATTACAAGTCCTGACAACGTACAAGACGATGCAGGAGTTCAAACAATGGCTTATATAAAATTCTAATACTTGTAATACATTACAAATTAATATATATATTTACGCAGCATCTAACCTTTTTAATTAAAATATTATATTTTAATCATCTTTTTTTTACTATTTTATAAACAGAAAAATTAAACACTAGCTTATAATTAAAATTAAATTTTAATAAGCATCGGATAAAAATATTACTCATCATGCAAGGTTATTTACCTTCAGAGGTAGCTGTAAACAATATTATTGATAAATTTATAACTCCGCCTTTTTAGCCTTACAACCCAGCAAGGTGGCAAACAAGTAGTCGGTGCTGAGAGTTGCTCATGATAATTTAGAGAAAGTTCAATTTTCAAACTAACATGCCCGTGTCATATCATGAAGTCCCCTTTCCACAAACAAGAGGCGAATGGCTGCAACTTTGGCTTCAATTTGTGGAGGGTGGAGAGGGACTCAACCTCGTAACTAATATAACGCAAAGTACGAATATCTATATTTACGCAGCATCGTAACCTTTTAAACTAAAAGTAGTATATTTGAATAACATTTTAGTTTACTATAAAACCTTTATAAAAATTAAACACTGTGCAAAATTATGTACCTTCAGAGGAACTTGTAGAAATATTAGTCATGATTTTATAACTCCGCCTTTTTAACATTGTACTCTGCATTTACGAACAACCAAACAAAGAGGACAAACAAGTGGGAGATACTGGGAGTTGTTCATGATAATTTAAAGGGAATTGAATATTCAAACCAACACATTTCATAAACGCCTTCTCCACGAACAACACTTTGGCTTCACGTTGAAAATCGGTGAATGACCAGATGACTAGCATCTGGTTTGGTTTTAATTTCGGGAGGAGGAGGAGGGCTGGGGCTTGGCCCCGTGTAACTATTTTCAAAGGGACCTCAGCACTTCTAGCTAAACGTTTGATATTGATGTTTGAAGTATGGTCAGTTTAGAATATGTAAAGATTTTTAGGATATGAATCGATTTATATCTTCAGATATGTCATCCTTGCTCAAGTACTTGCAGAAAGTTAATTTTGGTTGTGTTCGTTTGTGATACTGAGTGAATCAATCCTTTCTTCCTCATTAAAGTGGTGCGCATATCCGGAGGTGCAGGGGAGGGGAGGGGGGTCGAGAAAGCCAATAAAACACTTATCATCCCCCTTTTTTTCATTGGGGTTAACGTGATTGCTAAAATTACATTTGTCTATGGACAGATTTTCATTACAGATTTTCATTATGAAAATAACTAGTTATTCCCATTAAGTAAGGCCCAATGAAAACTTGAAGGAAAGGATGTGTCCTTTCTGCTCAAGTATTTGCGGAAAGTAAATTTTGGTTGTGTTCGTTTGTGATAGTGAATCAATCCTTTCTTTCTCAACAAATTGTTGTGGATTTTCAAAGTTGGGGTGGGGGAGGATGGACAAAGCCAATATAAGGCATATCATGCCCATTTTTTCATCGGGGTTAAGGTGATTGCTAGAATTACATTTGTCTATAAACAGATTTGTATTATATATTTTGATATGGAAATAACGAGTTATACTTTTTGAGTTAGGCCCAATGAAAGCTTAAAGGAAAGGTTTCGTCCCATAAATAAATTTAGATGGAGAAATAAAAAAAAAAACAATTGGTACACACTTACCGTGAACAACCAAAGAAAGGACAGACAAGTTTCTTCTGAGAATTTGACCACAATTTGGGAGGGAGACGGAGGGGGATGAGCCCGTAGCTAGTTTCGAAGGGCAGCCCCTCTCGCTATTATTTTGATATGGATATTTTAAGTATGTCAGTTGAGAATTTGCTCAAATCAATACGAATCGATCAATTCTTCAGATATGAATCGATCAATTCTTCAGATATGAATCAATCTATTCTTCAAATAAGAATCGATCTATTCTTCAGATATGAGTCAATCTTTTCTTCAGATATGAATCGATCTATTCTTCAGATATAAATCGATCTTTGATTTAGATATGAATCGATTTATTCTTCAGATATGAATTGATCTATTCTTCAGATTTGAATCTATTTGTGGGTCAATGGGTCATCTGACATTCAGGTCATGGTCTATTCTAGGCGTCTACCGATCGAACGCAACAAAATTTCCGCTCTAAACATATTTCTAATTGTCAGCAGAGAAATGTTGGTCAAGACAATTGCAGTGTTAAAAGTTATAAATATAAATCCTGACACTGTACGAAACGGTGTAGAATTACAAAGAAAGACTTAATATAAAAATGTAGAATTACAAAGAAAGACTTAATATAAAAATGCTGCTTTAATATGTGAAACTTTTATTATATATATTTAAATTGCGTTTTAACCTTTCTGATTTAAAGTAGTATATTTTAATAATTTTACATTTTATACTTAAAACAGAAAACTAAAACACTAATTGCTGTTTTAAAACTAGTTTTATTTAGTATATGAGAACAATATTACACAATATACAAAATTATATACATTTAGAGAAAGCGGTTATAATAATATTAATAAATTAATAACTCCACCTATTTTAGCATTGGACGCTGACGTACTGCGCATTATCTTTTAGCGTTTGATACTGCACAAACAAATGTGGCAAACAAGAAGGCAATTCTAAGAGTTGCTCATGATAATATTGAGAGAATTGAATTTTCAAACCATCATGAACCCATGCTAAATTTGTGTATTAATCGATTTATTATTTAGATATTTTATAAGGGAGGATGAGGGAGGGGGAGAATGGAGGGGGGGAGGGGGGCTGTGCAAGAACTGAAAAACCAATGGAAGGCTCAGGCTCATTTAACGTGATTGCTAGAATTACAGTTGTCTATCACGGAAAGTTTTCAATCAAGAAAATAACTAATTTCAGTTTTTGCGTTAGGCCCAATACATGGCTGATCAAAGTTGGGGCAATTTTCAATTGATAATTAAATTTGTAGTGCAGCCTCTAATAGACCTGACGGACGTATTTTCAACAACAAAAAATGTATTAAAAAATAAAAAATCTCGAGCACTGTCTTTGATGGAATAGTCAATGATATCTGCTATGATTTTATGTTAAGGTATGATTAAATGATAAAAACTAAAACACTTTGGTTATTTTGATGAACTTTTTGATACTTTGATGGTTTTTAGTTCAACAAATTCCTTTAAGGGATTTTGAGCTTACAACACTCGCACAAAATCTAGATTTTCGTTCGGACACGAGTGTTATCTTTGCAGCGTTTATTATATTCTAAGCGTTTTTTCGATATTTTGCTGAGTTGTCATGTTTGCCTTACACAGATCGATCCATGGATGCAACAACACTCTGTATTGGTGCATAGTTTTAATGAATTTTGCATTCCTAATCTCACAAAAAATAACTCCAAAAATATCGGTTTTTGCTAGGTGCGATTCCGAATCAATTTAGCATATATAATAACATTGGCTTTGAAACTTTCGCCGAACATTTAGGATCAAGACTCTGCTTTCATTCGTTCGAGCCTTAAAATACAGTCCGGCACATATGCTAATTGGGCTATAATAGCCTGTTTGGGGTCTCACAACATAGCCAAATTGGGGAATAGTACTTGTAGTTCATGGCTTTTTGGGCTATAACTTGGGTTCAAAAACTAATGCTCAAAAATGGTTGTTTGGGCACTTTTTGCAAGCATGCCGCATCTTCTTTGTGATAAAAATAGAAAGATGAGCTAATTTCAGGCCCACTTTACAGTGTCAATATCATATGTTTCTCGTGCAGATTTTAAGATACAGCCAATTGATGTAACACAATAGCCTGTTTAGGCTATTTTAGCCCGATTGAGCTAACAAGTTTAGCCCAAATGGACTATAACAAAGAAGGTAGGGATGAATGACAAAAGAATGCATTTTTAACATATCAAAGAGTCACGTGACCTCTTAAGATAGACCTAAGTTCATACTAGCTCAATTTAAATTACAGTTTACATTGACAAAATTGTATGTTTAAACGTGTAATTATCCAGTTATTTTTTTCTAAAAAAACTTCAATTTCAATTCAATTAAGATTGATGGAATAAAACATTTCTAACTGAAAATTTACAAATATATTATTTTTCATTATCTTTTGATTAAAACTTTCAAAGTTATGTGCAAGTGAAAAGCCCGATTTGGCTGAAAATATCCTGAATGGGCTATACTACTATCCATAATTGGCAATGTGCCAGACTAAAAAATTCGATTAAAATGAGGCTAAACCCTGATTTACAGCATGGGCATGGGCTACGTATCTTTCGTCCAGCATCGTAAAAAGATGCTTAAAATGACCTAAAGTTTATATATAATACAGGTTTTTTTTTTTTGTGATTGACTTTAAATTCCTTTTCCCTCTTAGAGGTATCTAAATTTTAATCCCTGATTCCAGTCTCGCCCACCCGTTTTCCAAAGTAAAACGCGTGGTATACAGTTTGTTGCACTATGTCAAAGGTGACAGTGCTCTTTCAGTCTGTATGTAGCTGCGAATTTGGCTGTTTTGTATCTTGGCAACTGTTCAAACTTTTTTTGTTTTGTTTTGATTAAGGCGTATAGTTCACTTGAAGAAAAAAAAATTTTCTAAGCTTTGTGACTCCACCAGTAAGACCTAGGCCCACGTAAGAAAATTTGGAGAGACAATATGCTGGGAACTGCCAGAAGAATTATAATGTAAGCTGAGTTGCAAGCTGAAGTTGAAAAAAAGTTAAACGTTAGGCATATACTCGATTGTTTTTTTTTTTTTTCACACCAGACTGCAATATGTGTTGTGGACGTGTCGAATGTAATATATTCTAGAACATTTTTCAGAAGATATTTCTCAGTTTAATGAGAAATGTAGTTTCCAACCTGTACACTAACTCCCAACTTAGGCAGGAGTATTGGAAGGTCACTTCTCGGGGGGAAGGTAGAGGTGGAAAGAACATCCAAACTTTCCTGGTAATAAGTGAACAAATTGTACTGGTAAATTAAGTTCCATAACTGACGTTGCTGCTAATCTTTAATAGTCTTCAAAAATAGTCTTCAATTTTCGGGAAATTTTCTTCGATAGTTTCGGCAAATTTCATTCATTTTTGTGCAAATTTCTTCGATTTTCGAATTATTTTGTTCTTGTTCGAGGAACTTTCCTTCAAATGTCCGTGAATCGTTTGACAATGTTAGGGAAATCTTGTTCATTTTTGGCTTTTTTCGGGGAATTTATCTCATTTTAGGCAATTTTTTCAATTTTTTTCAATTTGACGAAAATTTCAAATAATTTACCAAACATTCCTTCATTAGTACCTTGATTTTCGGCCGCTTTCCTTAAGAATTTCGGTGAATTGTTTGTCAACTTAATGGAAATTTCGTTTTCATTAAAGGGACATTAAATTTATAAACTACAACTTGCATTGGTTTGAGACATTCTGATTGCTTAGGTTTTATGAGTGGCAGTTTTTGAAGGTTATTTTTGGGAGTGTAATTTTGTTAATGTTTTGATAAATAATAAATACATCAATACTTTTCTGGTTTGTCTTGCAAAATGCATAAAATCGCATCTGAGTGAAGAAACAGGGAAATCTACAATGGTGCGAAGCTCAAGCTGAAATGTAGTGTGTATTTTTCCAATGCTCTGTTCTATTTGTTTAGATTTTTGTGTGAGCTATTACCTGATCATACTGTCATGATGAAAAGAAAAAGGACCGTAAAATGTCCCGCATATCTTGATATGATTACATATTTTTCGAATAAATTTTAGGCCGTCATGCAAATTTGTTTCCCTCCTTAATCGGATTGGATATCCTTGATTCGATCTCCAAAATCCACACTTACGATTGCTTGAAGTTCTGTGTGTATGTAGCGGTATCGGAACCACGCCTACGGGGGCAACGGGGGATACTGCCCCTTGCCGTAGAGTAAGGGGGGAGAAGAGGGAGAATGTGCCCTTTTGAAAGTTAAAGTGATACTGCCATTGGGGTCGGAACTTAGTGAGATTCGAACTCATCATAACTTCTCGCTCAAAAGACGAAGCCGTAACCGACTGGGCTACTTAATCATTTGAAAATTCGTATGATTTATTTTATATATTACGTGGAATATGATCGAAGGAAGAAAAATCGATAAAATAGAACTGAATTATGATTATCGTGTCCATATGCCAAGCTGTTAAAAAGTAAACTAACAAAATGTTCACAATTTCTTCAAAAACTTTCAATTCAAGTGCAAAAACGCAAAACGGATTGAAACGGCGTGAATGAACTATTCAATTCATTACGTAGCCTGTTGACTAAACGTCAAGCGACAGACTTGAACATTGATAAATACAATTTTAAATTCCATTAGACGTAAAAAAAGTAGATGTTTTTGCAAATACTTCAATTTGATTATGCTTAACAAAATATTACTTGCGAAACAAGAATTTCATGCCGACTACGCAAGTCTTGTACTACTGTAGGACCGTATAAGGGCCCGTGTAAGGGTTGTAAGCCTGATCCTTCTTTCTTGTCTGCAAGCGGTTTAAATTGAAAAGGAACGACATCCCTTCGTTATGAGAATGTTCTTCATTTATTTCCAAATCATTTTTATTATAGCTTGAACTTGAAGATGACAAATTAAGAACTGAATAGCCCGAAAAACTTTCGCAATCAGACGCTGTTTGTACGTGGTTAGTATGTGTGTGATGCATTGTTTACGATCAGCAGTCCCTGAAATGACATAGAAAACTGTTATGACATCACAAATCCCTTTCAACTTTTTTCGGATCAAGCAATAAATGATCAATTTCTAAGTCCTTTTTCATCATGGAAATATATTTTTTCAGGCTTTCTTGACGGATTATTAAATTTAGGGATATGAAAAACCTATAACAGGTTAAATCTCAATTTGTTTTAGAAGGCATGGCAAAACCACTTTAGGGCGCCCAGGGAAAAGGAGGAGCCCTTTTGAAAGTTACATGAAATTATTCTACGTCATTTTGAAGCTTAAAAACAAATATAGAAATCCACTCACTCACAAATCTACATACAAACATGACAAATGTTAAATACATTTAGTATTTATTTGACACAAGTAACTGATTAAAGCATGATCATTTGGCAATGAGGGCCGTGCATGATGGGAGGGGAAACGTCCCTAATGATATTCAAAAGCCAAGGCCTTTAAACCTAATCGCCCTGATGGACAATTGCCAACACCTGGTCCTGGCTCTCAGGATATAATTTCAAACCCATAGGCAGATAGGGGGGGATGGGAGGAAATCACGCTAAGATACACACATTCACCACATAAAAAGTATACATTTGGAAAAAAAGTGGGGATGGGGCAAGTGCCCCCAAATCCAACCATGATGCTCAAACCAGATGAGCATAGAACTGGGGGGGCTAGAGGCGCGTGCCCCCACTTTTTCGAAAACTGACAATAGAGCCCATTTTTGAAAATGAAAAGTGCCCTCAATTACTGTCAAAAAAGTGCCCTCACTTGATTTTCTGATACCCCCACCCCACCCCCTTGCCCTTGCCCCAAGTTCCCCCCGACACACCTGAAGTGTATGCAGCTAAATGTAAATTATCCTGAAAGAAGTCTTCTGATATATTCTTCCTTTCAAGGAATAGGGAATACGTGACTGTGTCCACTAAACCCGCCACAACTGGTTTGCCCCTCAAAATCGCACTGGTAAATTAAGTAGCCTTTATTATCATTGTTTGCTGCTAACCGGGAAAAATCTCATTCAATTTTAGGGAATTTTCGTTCATTTTCCGGGAAACTTCCGTCATTTTCAGAAAAATGTATTTACATTTTGGGAAATTTCCTTCAGTTATACGGTAAAATGTATTTCCAAGAAGTTTACACACATTTTGGGAAATTTTCTTTGGCGACGAGTTTAGTTATACGGTTAACAATGTAACAATATTAAACTATATATTACATCGAAAATTTCCAAGACCAGTTTACAAAAACAGGGCCTCTATTTAATTTTACAAAAAATTTCTTTAATTTAACAAATTGTTTAAAGTTTATTTCTCAAATCCAGGGGACAATAACTTGACTGTTGACAATAATCTTCAAAAATATATCATATATTGTTTTTAAGGCTGTGGCATACAGATATTCGGAGCTTCAGGGCCAATGATACCCTCATACGAGATGTGTTTCATTGATACAACTTAACATCAATGACGTATAGTAGCCCAACATATATTTTAGGGTGGGTATAAGCCTGTTTTGTTGGTGGGTAGTTAAAATTTCGGGCTTCTTGGACAGTAAACTGAGAGGCACTTTTCATTTTAGAAAAGGGACACTTTTGTCACTTTTCGAAAAAGTGCAGAATCTTGCATTTTTGTCCAAATGGATACTTTTGTATGGTGGGTAGTTAATTGAGTAGGCTGCAGGGACATTAGGAAAGAAATACATGTTTAATTTTTTCTCTCTGGGAATTTAAGCGGGAACTCGAAATCGTTGTGATGCTAGAACATCAATAATGTAGAAGCTCAACATATGTTTTTTTGGGGGAAGGGGGTGGGTATAAGACTGTTTTTGTTGGTGGGGAGTTACATTGGCTGGGGTTGTTGGGGAAAGGATTACAAGTTTGCAGTGGCTCAACAAAAGGCTGGAAATGCCCGGAATGGTGCACGCGTTCTTACAGGCCCTGGGCAAAATGGATTTGGGTCTAGCCTTGGACAATGACACTGCAATATTTTTTTATTATGGGTGTGCCATGGGTATGTCGGAAAGAAGTCGGGGCAAGGGAAGGGAGCACAAAATCAAGGTCAAGGGTGCTTTTGACAGTAATTGAGGGGCACTTTTCATTTAAAAATAGGGGCACTCTTGTGAGTTTTTGAAATTGTGAGAAAACCTGCTCATGGTTCCTACACATATGGTTTGAGCATAGGCGAGGTTTGGGGAGCAAGGGGGTACTTCCCCACCCTCACTTTTGTCAAATGGGTACTTTTGTATGGTGATGTGATGTATCTTGGGGGCTTTTGTAATTGCTCCCCCCCCCCATACACATACTTTTGACTACCCCCATCTTGGGGTGCTTTTGTAATTTCCCCCCCCCCTCCCCTCCACACACACACTTTTGACTACCCCCACTTTCGAATGTTGAAAATTACCCGTCGGGCGAATATGTCAAAGGCTTTTTTTTTAATATTGCTGCTTATAAAATTATTGGAGGGTATGCCCCTTCCCACCACGGCTCTCGGTGTTGGTGCCCTGATAAAATGACATGCTTTAATTGTGCCAAATAAATAATGAAAGTATGTAAGAACCCTTATGTATCATGTTTTATTTGTGAGCGAGTTGATATCTATTTGTTTTCAAGCTTCAAGAATGACCTAGAATGATTTCATATAAGTTTTAAAGGGCGCCTCCTCAAATTTAAACAGGGTACCACCTGCCTCCGTCCGCAAAATTTCAAAAGGGCACATTAGGGCCACGGGCAGCGCCCCCTCCCCTTTGCCGCCATGGTTCCGACATCGCTGCAGAAGCCAAAATCCCCACGGGCCCCCAGGACTCTAGTTGCCCCACTTGGTATTGGAGCTTTAATATCGTTTGAATATGTGAAAATATTTTTCAAGTGAGCCTAAAAACTTAAGCCTCAACAACAATATGATGCACATTTTTATTAACAATGTTTGCTTTTGAGTGAAATTGAAATCATAAACAGACATACTAACATGCATCCTTGCAACAAGATTATTTAACTATGGCATATTTTCCTTATATTGCTATAGTCAAATATATCAGCCATTCTGAGGGAATAATCAATCATCGCAATTAATGAATGACAATTAATCAATAATAGCATCCCAAAAACACTTCCAAGTGGCAATCATTATAACAAATTATAACTAAAATGAAATATTTTAGAAATATCCTTTGAAGTCCTCTTTCATATAAGATGGACTTACTTGACCCTTGAACTAATCCTTTAAGATACCATCACAAACCTTGTGATTTTACGCATCAGTTATTACAACTTTTATTATCTGTACGCAAACAAAAAAACTTATGTGAAGATGCGAGTTATAGTGGATAAGATTACTGCAGGCCAGACCATATGTGTAACGTGACGAGGACTCATGTCGATTTTGAATAATGTATTCATCAGTGAGTTATTTAGTAACACTTTGGTGATTTTATGGCCTGATTATTCAATTGCGGTATATGGATGTAGGGTAGCCTATTCAGGCTATTTGAGCCATTTTTGAGCTTTTAATAAATTGTAAACTCAAGTTATAGCCCAAACGAGCTATCGAATACAAGTGCTATAATCCAATTTGGCTATACTGTGGGACAGATCCCAAACGGGATATTAAGTCCAATTAGTGCATGTATCAGACTGTATTTGAAGGCAAGTTCAAATCAATGAAAGCAGAATTTTCTTTCCATCGCAGATATTCGGTGGTATTTTCCAAACCAATGTTATTATATATGCTAAATTCATTCAGATTGCGCCGAACGAAATCCAATTAGCATTTTTAGCGAATTTTGGAATGATAAATTTGTTAAATCTACGCCCCAGTATGGAATGTTATTGCATCAATATATCGATCTATTTAGGGCGAACATAGCAACACAACAAAATATCAAAAAAACGCTTAGGATATAATAAACGCCGCATTCGAGCGAGAATCTGACTCATTGAGTTAGTCATTGCTTAAACAGTTAAAGAGGGAGGCTCGTCTCAGTAAAATACGGTAAAAATGGGGGGGGATACTATATTTTGACGTCACTTCCGGTTGTGGAGGCAAGATCCGATCCTCTGTCTGTTTGTACCACACAGTACAGCCAGACACTGGCATACATGTACGTTGTGTGTGCAGAATTACATACACAGTGCATTACGTTACTGTGACGAGAAACTTATTTGTGTTTTTCAATACTTTTTTGTCAGAACGCGAAAGTGAAATTTTAGTATTATAATACTACAATGATAGTCACCAAATGAAAATTACTAAGAAAAAAAGAGAAGAAGATGAAAGCAAAAAGTCAAAATAAACGATTTCACGCGGGGCTTGAACTCACTACATGATTTGAAGAAAAAAATCGTTACTTGTGATCGCCGCAACCATCTGGGCTATCTCGTGTGGAGACCTTCAAGGCGTTTAAATAACTATATACCTTGCAATACGAGACAACGAATCGCGCAGCAAAATTTCAACCAATCAACAAATTTGAAAGGAATTATAAATATTGTGCACATATGACGATATCGCCTCTTTAAGATAAGCGTAGGAACATGTTCTTCATTGGGGTGTGGAAAGGGGGAGGGGGGGGGGCACAAAGATATGCTACAACAATAGTTCATGGTAAAAAAAAAATGACTTAGCTGAGGGGCGCCTTGTAGGTCACTGCAACATTGGGATGGGCACGTTACCCCTGTTCCTACGCCTAATCTTAAGCTCAAAATGCATTAAAGGGATGTCTTGAGCTAAAAATAATCGTACAACTTCAAGTTGCTTGATGCACCCCGTTTTTACTGATGACGACCCCGGAATATTGTGTCGACAGCGCATGTGCGTAAAGTTTGCTGTTCAAATTTTGACCTGTAAACGATACTTTCGTCAGTTCATTTAGTATCGAGCTCTTAATATTTTTTCCCGTTTTGGTACCAAATTGGTCAGATTTAGGAAAAGTGTATTATTTACACTAAATAGTATAAAAATATCTACAAAAAAGAAGTTATTTTGCAATCATCAATTTTCCACAACACGCGAATATTAAAAACATAGGAAACGCACACTATCTGTAACAACTCTCGCACGGCTATCCCAATGTCAACGCGCACTGATGGATAATAACTAGTAGGCCCCAATATTATGTCTGGTGTGATAGTAAAATTTGCCCCCCGTAAATTTGAGCCCCCGGTCCTTATTTCCTTAAGAATGTCTAGTAAATTCCTCCCCCTCCTTTTCCTTCCGGACTGATTTTAATAGGTAATTTACTGGTGTGTCTGTACGGTTCCTTCAATTTATTTTGTGTACTGAAGTTATAAGCTAAAACCGAACTTAGTTATATTTATGTACGGAATACAGCGCCATTGTACTCATAGAATTGGCTTCCACTGTAAGCACTTTGGTGAAAAAGAAACATAATATTTTTTCGATCTTGGCAGTACCCATCGGGATACACTAAAGAAAAAAAACGTGCTTTACGCAAAACGGCAGTGAGATTTATTGTTAGGGGAGAAGAAGGGCTTTTTCTTGCAAGTTGTTGTCGCGTCTGTTGAGGAGGGAAGAAAATGTTTAACATCGCTCATTGCATGAACTAAAATTGTAATGATCATTTATAATCTAACGTTAGTGTTAATCCTTTGGGCCCAGGTCTTATTCGAATCTCCCAACAGTAGGGTCATTAATGCTCATGAGGGGGACCAGATTTACTGGATGGCTATGGCATAGTTGTCTAAGGGCCCCAAATTTCCTAGGAAATAAGAGCTGGGGGAAAATTTACTTTTACACCGGCAATGTGTGATCATATCGTCTCACATTTCTCATGATCAATAGGGAAAATTGAAAAGCGGAAGTGACGTTCCCAGCACGGGCGCCCATTTTAGCCTATGATTAGTAATGGGACAGTTTAACAGTTATTCAGAAAGTAAATCCTGACAACGTAAGAAATTAATGCAGGAATACAAAGAAATGTATTATTTAGACTAATTGGTAAAAACATTTAGCTCAATCTACAAGGACATATATTTATGCAGTATCTTTACATTTTTAAACTAAAGTAGTAGATTTTAATAATTTTACATCTACTACTTAAAAGATTTAATAACAGCACTAATATCTGATATAAATTTAGTTTTATTTAGTATCTGATAAAATTATGCATCATACAACTTTATTAATTATCAGAGAAAACTGTATGAATATTATTGATAAATTTATAACTCCGCCTTTTATTTTAGCGTTGGACACTGTACTTAAAATTAAATACAGGTAGCAAATGAGTAGGCGATTCTGTGTTCACTCGTCGCCGTCGTCGGTGATTCTGAAAGTTGTTCATGATAAGTTCGAGAAAATTGAATTTTCAAACCAATATGCACATTTTTATAATGAAACCCCCTTTCCACAAACAAAGAGGCGAATGACTGCAACTTTGGCTTCACTTTCTGGAGGGTGAAGAGGTTCAACCCCTCTAGCTAAAATTTGATGTTGATATTTGAAATTAATTTGAAAGCTAGTGTGGATAGTGCCAGTGTAAGTTAGGCTTAGGCCCATTTAACGTGAGTGCTAGGAATTACAATTGTCTATGAACTGTTTTTGAATTTTGAAAATAGCTTTTTTTAGTTTTTTATTTAGGCGCAATGCATGGCTGATCAAAGTGTGGACAATTCTTAACTTATACTAAACTTGTGATGTAGGCTTATGCCTACATGGCCCTTCCTGACAGCTCAATATGTATCACGCATTTAAAAACTGTTGTTAATTTGATTAACTTTTTGCTACTTTCGTGGATTTTAGTAGAAATTAAAGAAACCATCGTAACAATCACACAAGTAGCTTAAAATGTAGAATATCAAATCTTATCGACGCATGAAACGGTGTACCATCTCAAAGAATGGCTTAATGTAAAAATCTTGAATATCATTACGCAAAGTACAAATATTTACGCAACATTCTAATCTTTTAAACTAAAAGTAGTACATTGTAATAGCATTTTAGTTTACTATCAAAACTTTTCAAAAACTAAACACCATGCAAAATTATTTACCTTCAGAGGAACTTGTAGAAATATTAGTCATAATTTTATAACTCCGCCTCTTTTAACATTGTACGCTGCATTTACAAACAACCAAACAAAGAGGACAAACAAGTAGGAGATTCTGGGAGTTGTTTATGATAATTTAAAGGAAATTGAATATTCAAACCAACACATTTCATAAACGCCTTCTCCACAAACAACAGTTTGGCTCACGTTGAAAATCGGTGAATGACCAGATGACTAGCATCTGGTTTGGTTTTAATTTTGGAAGGGAGGAGGAGTGGCTGGGGTTTAGCCCCGTGTAGCTATTTTCAAGGGGACCTCAGCCCCTCTAGCTAAACTTTTGATATTGATGTTTGAAGTATGGTCAGTTTAGAATTTGTTAAGATTTTTAGGATAAGAATCGATCTATATCTTCAGATATGTCCTCCTTGCTCAAGTACTTGCAGAAAGTTAATTTTGGTTGTGTTCGTTTCATGTGATAGTGAGTCAGTCCTTTCTTTCTCAATAAATTGTTGTGGATTTCCGAGGTTGGGAGGGGGAAGGGTGGGAGGGACCAGGAAAGCCAATATAAGGCTTATTATGCCCATTTTTCATTGGGTTTTGATTACAGATTTTGATAGAAACAGCTAGTTATACTTTTGAGTTAGGCCAAATGAACGCTTAAAGGAAAGGTATTGTTCCATAAATAAGTTCAGAAGTGAACGTTGCTATGCTGGTAACGTCACTTCCGGTTTTCAATTTTCCTCATTGAATGCGAGAAACTCTTACGTTGTTGATAACACATGTAGCCCCTACATTTGGTCCGGTGGACATGTGATTCATAACATCGCAGATTTCTAACGATCAATTGGGAAAAATTGAAAACCGGATGTTACGTTACCAACACGGTGGCATTTGATTCCGCAAGTATTTATAAGACAAAACTTTTCCTTTAATTGTTTATCATAGAATTACAAGATATGAATCCATCTATTCTTCAGATATAAATTAATCTATTCTTCAGAAATGAATTATTTTTTTTGCTTCGTATAAATTCATCTTATCTTCAGCTATGAATTGATCTTTTCTTCAGCTATGAATCGATCTATTCTTCAGATATGAATCGATCTATTCCTCAGATATGAATCGAGCTTGTCTTCGAATATGAATCGATCTATTCTTCAGATATGAATCGATCTATTCTTCAAATATGAATCGAGCTTTTCTTCAAATATGAATCGATCTATCTTCAGATATAAATCGATCCTTTTTCAGATACGAATGAATCTTGTCTTCTGATATGAATCGATCTATTCTTTATATATGAATCGATCTATTCCTCTAATATGAATCGATCTTGTCTTCTGATATGAATCGATCTATTCTTCAGATATGAATCGATCTATTCTTCAGATATAAATCGAGCTTTTCTTCAAATATGAATCCATCTATTCTTTAGATATGAATCGATCTATTCTTCAGATATGAATCGATCTATTCTTCAGATATGAATCGATCTATTCTTCAAATATGAGTCGATCTATTCTTCAGATATGAATCGATCTATTCTTTAGATATGAATCGATCTATTCTTTAGATATGAATCGATCTATTCTTCAGATATGAATCGATCTATTCTTTAGATATGAATCGATCTATTCTTCAGATATGAATCGATCTATTCTTCAGATATGAATCGATCTATTCTTCATATATGAATCGATCTATTCTTTAGATATGAATCGATCTATTCTTCAGATATGAATCGATCTATTCTTCAGATATGAATCGATCTATTCTTCAGATATGAATCGATCTATTCTTCAGATATGAATCGATCTATTCTTCAGATATGAATCGATCTATTCTTCAGATATGAATCGATCTATTCTTCAGATATGAATCGATCTATTCTTCAGATATGAATCGTATCTATTCATGGTCAATGGTCATTTGACATTCTAATCATGACCTATTCATATAGACTACTGGAACCATCAAGAGATTGTACACTTTTAGATTTGCTTCTGATGGTTAGCATATTCGCTACACGTTTTCAGAATTGAAATTAAAAATCCTGACACCGTGTAAAACAGTGTAGGATTACAAAAAAAGACTTAATGTAAAAATGCTAAAGTGAACGGTGGAAAATACAATTATATATATTTAGGCAGCAACTTAACCTTTTTTTATTAAAGTAGTATATTTTAATAATTTTACATTTAATACTTAAAACAGAAAAATAAAACACTAAGAACAGATTTAAAATGATATTTTATTTAGTATGTGAGGAAAATATTATACTGTATACAAAGTTATTTACCTTTAGAGGAAGCTGTAATAATAAATCTGAAACGACTACGTTAATTGTGTGTCCCCTGGCTGTTGTCAGGTTTTGTTTTATCGTGTGGCCTTTGGCTACCCTTTTCCGTTTTTCGCATTTTTTTGCGCTTGTATATTTTTTTTGTTAGACTTTGTAGCACGGCCTGCAGCTGTAACCCAGTCATTAAACAACTAAAAATTATTAATTGATTCATAACCCCGCCTTTTTTTGCAATGGCACAACCAAAAATATGGCAAATAAAGAAGGCGGTTCTGAGAGTTGCTTATATATTATAGAGATAATTGAATTTTTAAACCAAAACGTTTCATACCATGAATCCCCTTTCCACAAACAAGAGGTGAATGACGTAATTGCTATAGTTACATTTGTCTGTATGGACATGTTTTAAATCATGAAAATAACTAGTTTTAGTTTTTGAATTAGGCCCAATACATAACTGATCAAAGTTTGGGCAATTTTCAATTGGTATTAAATTTGTGGTGTAGCCTCTATAGACCTGTTCACGTATTTAAAAAAAAAAAAAAAAATCGAGCACTGGGGGGGGAGGGGAGGGGGGGGGATGAACTTTTTGATACTTTCATGGTTTTTAGTTCAACATTTCTTTAAGGGACTTTGAGCTTAAGCAATTGGTAGTGCAAAATCCAGATGTTCGTTCAATTTTTCTAGCATTCATCATATCTTGAGTATTTCTTCGATATGTTGCTGTTGTCTTGCTTGCCTTAAATAGATCGACCCGTCGATGCATTACTTTGCATTAGTTCGTAGTTTTAACGTATTTTGCATTTGAAATCTCACCAAAAATGATTCCAAAATCGGTATTCGCTCGGCGCGATCTGAATTAATTTAGCGGGTAGAATAACATTGACTCAGTATTTTCTACCCAACATTTCGTAAATTAAATAATTATATACATTTACACAGCATCCTAACCATTCTAAGAAAAGTAGTATAATTTAGTAATTTTCTGTTCACTACTTAAAACAGAAAAATAAAACACTAGCATTTAATCTAAAATTATGCTTTTATTGAGTATCTAAAAGATATTACACACCATACAAAGTTATTTACTTTTCAGAGTATTGTTAGATTTTTAACTCCGCCTTTTTTTTCTTTCTTCTTTTTTTTTTTTTTTTTTTTTTAGCAATCCTGCATTACAACCAAAACAAAGGGGGAAAACAAGAATGTTCTGAGAGTTTCTCGTGATCATTTAGAGAAAATTGATTTTTCAAACAAACGTATTTCATAAATCCCCTCTCACACAAAAAAGTGTCCAAACCCTTGTGAATTGACATTTAAAAGAAAAACAATAAGAGAAGTGAGTTACACACTGGCCACCGACGGGCCAACGGTAATAACATTTCCTTCGACGAAGGCAGAGGAATCTAAACATATTGTTTATTGCCATGTTCTCTTTGACCTCGACCCTCCCGCTATCGCCTGCACATAAATTAGAGGGCGCTTTGGAATTTTTCTTAACGTTGATTGCGTGTGAATTTGCGGTATTTCGCAGACAGAAGGGCTGGAGAAATGAAGGTTTAATACAGTCCATCGCGTTTTTCCTTATATTTTTCTTGAAATAAATAGTTATAAAAATGTCTGCGCAAGAGCAGATGCGTAAAATGCTGGATGAGCTGATGGGTACATCCAGAAATGGTGAGTATTTTCTTGCCAGACGCTTGTCACTTCATCATTGATGTTTAGCCTAACGTTAGGCCCAATGACGTTGTTTTACTGTAGCCTAACGCGTCTTTACGTCTTTGTGCGTGCAGAGGCTAGTCTCAGATGTGTTTTGTAAATTTTATTTTATAAGTTAAGATTAGCTCGAGATTCCTCTAAGTTTGATGGTATCGATAAAGGCTAAGATGCAGAATCCAACGCATTTATTCAAACTCGAGGTAGGCCTAGGCTAGAGTGAATTACTTAGGCCTAGCCTAGATTTAGGGGTAGGACTACAATTTACAAAGTAGGAGATGGAAATGCTTAGGGGCCTATATTCCATTTATTTGGAAGCCAAAATATTTCGTTATGTTATGAAATGATCTTAAACCTCGCCATAACAACATACATGCACCCATTAAGACATATCGCACACACACAAAAGTCAAAACCTATAGGCCTAGGCCCTAAATTATAATGTACAGACAGGCCACTGAAGCTGATGACAGGCCACTGAAGCTGATTGAACATGTGCGCAATGCACGCTGTTTTGCTAGCGAGGCTTGCTCCTTTCAACCAATCATATCTTGCTTATAAAAACCTCTTGCTTATTTATATCCAGTCACCGTTTCTTGCCGAGGTCTACTCTGTTGTGTTAATGCACCACTCTCAATGGGTCCAATACCCGTTCCATGTACACAAACAGTATCGAACAGGGCATTCTGTACACTGTATATACTGTACTGTGACATGGTGAACTTGACCTGCGTTTGCCATGCCACTTGTTTACGAAAAGGTTTATTGAACTTCCATGTTTCTTTTTTAATTTTATGAGGCTGTTATTGCTTTATATTTGTAGAGAATATAGGCCTATATGGATTACAATTTCCTCTGTTTTTTGGTAAGTGTAAGAGTCTTTTATTATTTATACAGCATTTTCAGTAAATAATGCTTTAAGAAATATTTTACCATAACGTCCAATATTGTCATGATCATTGTCGGACAAGTGAATTTTCTTCCGGGTAAGCATTTCTGCGCATGTGTCTTCCCGGCGGGCAAGTGAATTTTTGGGCAATTTGTCGAACGCTGCTGCAAACAAAGGACAAGTTCCTACTCCATCACTGCGAGTTCGACTTCGCCTGCAGAGAAATGGCAAGTTCCATTAGCTATGAAACCATTTACCATCGTTTGTCTGTAATTTCTATCATCACAAAATACCCGGTCAATAAATAAATCATGGTGATCAGTAAGTTTACATGTAAACATTACCTGATGAGTCAAATAAATGAAATTCTGCATGATTCGCAAACATTGCGGCCATTTTTTCAAGAAGACATGAACAGTACTTCCGGGTAGTGGCATAGTTTTGCAATTTTTACCACGAGGTACAGTATCACAGTATGCAAGATTTTCACTGAAAGCCCAAGCGAGTACGGCAAAAAAAGATACGCGATATTGAGATTAAATGTCATTGAAGGGAACTTATCTGTTCTTTCCAAACCAAATTTCCATGCAATGATGATTCATACTGTAGAAATGAACTTTTCATAATTTGAAAAGCAAAATTCCATGGTTTATTTTGGCAATGGAGTCCATACTTTTGCCATAGTGGTTGCATGATTTTTTAAACTTAGCATTGTAAATTAGAACAACTTTAGCATACTTCAAAAAATTACAGTACTAAACGCGTATAAACGGCGTAAACGCTAAACGCTCACATTTATTTGCGTGTACATGTTTAGTAAAATCTGTAAACGTGCACAGCTCTAATGAAAAATGCCTTCTCATCTCGGGTCGATGTTGACCTGCAGCTATGTACATCAAAGGATCTCTGAGTGTGTGTTTGGGCCTAATAACCAAAATGTCAAAAAATGCAAAAATTGAATGAAATGGACTTCAACCCACTGTCATCTTCTCAAACTTAAAGCTAGGATTAGGATATGTCTTTCTTTATTCATAATCAAATTTCCGAACTTTCCGGAATTTCTGAATCAATTCATCACTATTTTTTGCTTCAGAGAAATGTTTTGTTGGAACCTGGTTGTTGACATAATTTTGTGCAGGGTTGATATTTCATAATATGTATTAAAAATAGCTGTTCCAACTTCCTTAGATATGTGAAAATGTATTTTTCTTCCTTTACAACAGGTGAGGATGAGGCCGCCAGACGTCTGCGATTTACAGATAGCAAAGTGTGCCGTGCATTTCTCCTCAACTGCTGTCCCCATGACATATTAGCTAGCACTGTAAGTGATTATGTGTCAAGTATGTTAAAAGTGTTAACTGAGACTCAAGGTAATACTGAGTAATGATACTATTGTTAGACCAAAATCTGAATACGGTTAACACCCGTTTTACAAGCTGTCAAATGTACCCAGAAATACATGAACAAAAACACATTGATTGTAATTTTCACCCAAATTAAATGCAGTCTACCTCATGAGTCGAATAAATTGGACAAAATAGAAAAAAGATGGCAAAATTAATTTTAAAAATGTTTCGAAGTTGCTGATATTTCCACGTGATTGGCAAACAACATCACTATTGATCGTTTATTGTTTAATGAATTAAATGAAAATGCACATCCCTTATGCTGAGAATGGATGCTTTGTAGAGCTGTGACCATTTAGTGTGTACACGCTACATGCTTGCAAATCCTTGTAAACATTTACTAAATGCTTATTGTGAGTAATCGTTTTTCAGTCTTGCCACTAAAAATCAATATCATTCATGATTTAAATCACACACACACATTCAGCTGACAATATTCTAATCAATGACTTTTACAAACTAAACTCAGTTAGCAGAATCCTTTTTAAATGCAGTAATCACCTATGAATGGGGATATTTTGCCCTTTGATTTCTGCGAAATCTGAGTAAATTGTAAAATGCACCGCGAATGTGCAGCAGTAAACTATGAAACTAACAATAGGCCATAACTTTAGGCTATAAATCCCACTCAATCAAGGCCCATTTTACAAGCTGTTAAGTGTTAAATTGACCAAAACACACACTGTCAAAATACTTGAATCGTGACAATCAGTACATTGACATGTAAATATTACCTAATGAGTCAAATCAATTTTGCAAGAAAGAAAAACACTGGAATTCTGTGTGCTTCTCAAAGATGGCAGCCATTTCTTCGAGAAGACTGGTATGATCAGAATTTCCGGGGTGATGGCATAGTTTTAAAATGTTTTATGGTAAGGTATCATAGTATGCAAGATTTTCACAGAGAAAGCCCTAGTGAGTGCGGCAAAAAAGTTACGCGATGTTGAGATTAAACGACATTGAAGGGAAGTTTTCTGTTCTTTTTAAACTGAATTTCCATGCATATTTTCTCTAAAAATGATCATTTATGCTGTAGAAGTAAACTTTTCATGATTTGGAAAGCAAAATTCCAGCGTCTATTTAGGCAATGAAATCAATACTTTTGCCATACTGGTTGCGCAATTTTTTTACTTAAATTGGAGCAATTTTGGTGTACTTTCGAAAATTACGGTACTAAACGCATGTAAGCAATACACGCTCACTTTTTTTGGCATGTACATGTTTACTATTATCTCTAAAAGTTCACAGCTCTAGAACTTAGAACTTTGCACTCTTCAAAATGTTGAACAACATAATGTAACCCAAGGCTCTACTGAAAAAATTAGAGCAAGTGTTGTTTGAGTTGATATCACATTGAAATTATTAATTGATATTGCTGTTATTGATTTAAAAAAAAAATTGTTTGAGTTGATCATCACATTATTTTATGATCAACTCAATGATTTAAAGCTTATTTTCTTGGTAAATCAAGCAGGAGGGCGAATCCAATACAGGGAACCTGAATTATCTAGAGAATTCATTTTCCAACAGCATCTTCTCCTGCATTTTGACCTGGGTTGGTGCATTGCTACAGGGGTGGAGTGCAAGAGCAGTGCATAGTAGTTCTGCAATTAATTTGTCATCTCACCCAATGACCTGCGGTAATCTCGCACTTATCCAAATCAGTTGAGACAGGAAGAGGGTTCGGATACAGTACTCGTGAATGTATGTGTTTACTTTGTGGATGTGTTGGTAATTGTTGGCACTCACATTCCTTTCAAGAAGAAATTTCTTCAACAGTATACTTTTACTGTACAATATTTGCAATATACATTGAAGATTGTTCGACTAAAAGACTTTCAGATAAGTGAGGTTAATAAGAGGTTACTGTATTATTACTCAAGTTTAGTTATGCGTCATATACCTGTCCATTCCAGGCCTTTTTCATCTGTTCTGATATTTCTTCTGGTTAATGTTAACTGATTGCTGTCGTTACTGATTTACTGCCTGTTGTAGGATAATCAAGTCCATATTGTTTGCGTGTAGATTTGCTTCTAACTGAGTTACACTGCTCCACACCATTTTTTTGGTGAAGGCTCATTTTTGGTTCCAATGCGAAGGAACCTATGTAGTCATGCTGGCGTGTGTATGTATGTGTGTATGTATGTATGTAGGTATGTATGCAGGTATGTATGTATGTATGCATGTGTTTAGGTATGTGTGTATGTATGTTTGTATGTGTCTGTGCCAGAAGCTTGTAAACATGATATCTCAAGAACCATGTGGTGGATTTCTGTCATACTTGGTATATGGATGTGTTGTGGTCTGTAGATGATCACTGTTGTTTTTGGTGGTGATGGGGGCTAAATGTAAAATTCTGTTAACAATCTTGTAAACACGATATCTCGAGAACAGTGAGGTGGATTTATGTCATGTCATACTTTGTATATGAGTGTTGTGGTCTGTAGATGATCCCTATTGTTTTGGTGCTGATGTCATAAATTTTAATGATTATTAATAATTTCTTTTTATGCTCATATTTCCACAAACTGATGTCAGATTTAAATCAAACTTGGTATAATGTTGTTGGTAAAAGCAAGGATGATACAAGATTCCATAGCATGTTGAGTTGTTGACTTTATCGTTATTCATGTCAGGTGGAGCCAAATACAATTTTTCATTGGCTTATAGCTTAAGGCAAAAACCTTAACACTTAAACAACAAAATATATGCAAATTACATGTTTTAGTATAACAAATGAACTAAACGTGTAAATGTAAGGGGCGCATTTCTTGGCAGACGTGATCTCCTTTAGGATGTGCCAGCATCTACAGTATGAGGACTGCAAATGCTGGTGGATTCTTATGCAGTTCATGAAATATAAAAACGGAGATGAAAGAACATCACAGGAATATTTCAGGTTCATCTACAGTGCAAAGTCTATTTCTACCCCACATACAGTACTGTACAATATTTACAAGAGTGAAAAGATATTCAGTATTTGACAAGCTACATGGTGATAATCCAACTTTACTCTCTGGCCTCCTAAAACTAAAATTACTTCTGACCAGTCCATTTTGTTCTCCTCATCTGCCTCCAGACCATGCCATCTGGAGGCAGAAATCCTGGAAGGGAACAAACTTCCCGCACAAATATTCATGAGCATATTCTGGTGGCATCGTCCTATTGGTCAAAGAGCAACAATCACATGGTGTAGTACATAAAATCAGTCCTTCTATGGGTATATTCCAGAATGTTCTTGAATGCTTACGGGTTATCCCAAATAAAAATAAAAAATAGGTGCAACTTCCTCTGTGACTCACAAGAAACAAAGAACTAGTTAACACTGAAATATTTGCAGGGCTCCTGGTAAACCTTCAAAAACCTTTAAAAACCTTTATTGACAAATTGAGCCTTTATTCCTTTCAAAATAACCTTTAAAACCTTTATTTTCAAAGTTAAGTAAGGTAAATGATTCGAGTGCCAAGGTTTTAGCTTCATTGGTAAGTATACACATCCATTTAATAGCATATTTGTTCTCAACACACATTTAAAAAGTAGCAGGACCAAAATATAATTTTTTATTAACTTTTGGCGCCACCAACTGCCTTTTGCCCCAGAATATGCTCATTGTATGAAAATTTATTCCATGAGTTAACCTTAATAAACCTTTTTATTTAAATACAAAACCTTTAAAAACCTTTATTTCAACTTTTCCAACCTTTAAAAAAACCCTTTATTTTAATAAGGAGTCACTGGGAGGCCTGTATTTGTGGCATGAGACTGAGAGGAAATTAGAAGGTATCACGCAAGAGCAATCAGAAGTAGAGCATGGGTCAGATGTTTGGTCAAAAGTATTCTGCAATAATTTGAGTGAAAGTAACCAAAGATAGGGAAAAAGGAAAAGGTATCTATCTTTTATGTAATTAACCTAAGTAACTAGAACGAACATCCTAATATTAAAGCTACATGTGTACAATGTGTATTACTAATACCCTTTACATAAACATTTAAAGATATATGATGAAGAAAAATTGCTTCAAATCCAAAGTTAGCATCAGAACCACATGGGATTTCTCCCTCTGGTTAGTGTACTGTACCTGTCAGTTGCGTGTTGAAATTTGCAGCCAAATAATTCTCCTGTTAAAAGTTACTGATTGTAATTTGTTTTGCAGCTAACCAAAAATAAAGGTGAAATACTTTTAGACTGTGTGGAAAGCATGAGTTTTGTCACCTTTTGGAAAATATGGGTTGCTTCAATGTGACTCTCGTTGACAATACGGTATCTGCAACAAGCCTAATTACACAGCAAGAATGTCCCAATGGTAACATACATGTAATTGGGTTGTGACAGAAACTAACCAAAACACAAGCAATCAAGTTTCTACCCTGTAAACCAAGGGTTCCTAATTAAATGTTTCGAAGGACCATCGTTTCACAACAGCTTCGGACTGGGCCAATCGCATGGCAAATCAATCCCTGAATACATACAAGCTGAGAGCGCACGCGATAAGAATGATGTACGCCAGATGTCAGCAGTTCTCTTATCAGCCTTCCTTTGACACGTCGCTAGCCCAATTTATAGCGGAACTAAAGATAACATTTTATTTGATAAGCCGTGATGTTTTAGTGAGCTGATCTGCCTAAGAAAAACCCAAAATAAACGAGTATTTTGCGATTTTTATCGATCTTATTCGGATTGGTCTTACATGCAGTGCACGGTATTGCATTATATAATGACTATTGTTCACAGGCCAGATTGGATAGCCTGGCGGTCCAGATTTGGCCTGCGGGCTGCCTATTAAGAATCACCGCTGTAAACCATCACGTTACAGTTGTAATTTAGTGATGGAGCACATTGTTACAATGCTACTAAATATATAGATGTCAAGAATGACATTTGTTGAAATCTAAAAGAACATTTTGAAAACTCACATAAAATTAAAGGTGCGATTTTGGCATATGGACATTTAGTTCTGAATTTTTGATCGGTTCAAATTTTAAGCAATTGCTATTCGTGCCTCTTTCGAACATATTCCACACTAGATGTTAATGATATATCAACCTTCGGGTGTACATGTGGCTTAGTGCATAAGTCCATAGCCTTGAGGCGAATTGCATTTGTGTTCAAATTGCATCAAGTCAACAATTTTTTCCCCTCCTTTTCTCTCAATTGAATTCAACCGTGGAGCTATTAACAGAGTTATTTTCAGTTAATGGCTCTGTTATTAACTAACTTACAAATTGTTACAGCTAGAGCTGTTCAACTCAGCCGTGTCATGTTAGTTAGCACACATAAATACTGTGCGTGCATGTATGATATACCCTAGTACAAATCGTCATACACACGATGTGTAATATATAAGCCTCTCTGAATCTCTTAATGATTGTAATACGTAGGCCTTAGTTGATTATTAATGACGTGTGTAAGTTCTGCTCCTGTACTTTCTGACATCATTATGTTTTGAGACAAGACCGCCTCTTAAGTTATAAGATGAGTTGATTGATTAGTTTATTATTTCCGTTCTTCCTTCTTAGAGAGCAGATCTTGGCGATTGCAGCAAACATCACGATCTTGCCCTTCGAGCTGACTATGAAATCGGAGCCAAGACCAGAGACTATGCCTATGAGGAAGATGTAAGTTGTTAGGATAAGTTGATTGACCAGTTTATTGCACTTGGATGGTATTACAGTAGTTAGTATTATTCTTGGAACTAGGGACAGCATGAAGGATAATAATAATGAATACTTGTTATGCGCCAGTATCCATCAAAAGTGATGCTCATGGCGCAGCGACACAACAATTAATGCAAAACAATGTGAACAAAAAAGAAATGTTAGTTAAGAATACTGCAAAAAAAAAGGAAAAAAAAACCATACATACAAGAACAAATATAAGCTTAAAATTGAACAGAATCAGAACACATGAGGAATGTCTTTAATGATGATTTAAAAGAATTGAGGGAAGGACTAAGTTTCATGTTGTCTGGAAGTCTGTTCCATAAAAAAGGGGCAGCAGAAGAAAATGAACGTTTACCCCATGTTCTAGAAGTACGTGGAATAGCTAATTGAAGTGTGAAATTAGAACGCATGAACTGGCGGGGAGACTTATATGGGATTAAAAGATCAGAGATATATGTGGGAGACAATGCATGAGTAGACTTATACACAAAAACAAGTATTTTAAAATGAAGGATGCATGTATGTAAGAAAAATAGATGAAAAAGAAAAAAAAATGGTCATAAACTAAAAATTCCAGCATTGGATCACTATCTCCAATTGAACATGGCTGATAGCAATTCAAAAAGTAATTTATAAGATTTATAATTTTCATACAAATTATAATTAAAAGATATGATGTGAAAAGAAATGCTCTGAATAACACTCCTTTAAAACAAATTTTCAAGCAACAATAAGATTTTTATTGATTTTTTTTTCTATTTCTGTTTTCCCCCTTTTTTTTTCTCCCTTACAAACCTTCCTTTCCTCACTATCCTAAATCTTACACAATTATTTATTAACACCCTCTTGGCACATTTGATTCTTGACTGTCGCCGTGACGTTAGACATCAACAAACAGTTTCAATTAAATGAGATCAAAGTTTACATGTAAACTACTTCTGGGAAACACTCCGAGTTCAAAATCACTACACACTCTAGCAGGTGACATGATTGCGTTACTATTACGTGTTGTGTATTTCATCGCATTCAGAGGTTGCGTTATAATTTTTTGTCTGGCGTATTTGGTTACAACAAGCCCTTGATTTTCGGCATATTTTGTAAATTTGCCGTCGTATGTACAGGGCGCTACGTAATGTACAGAGCACTGCGCTAGCGAAGCTTGCAAGTATTGTTAACACACACACTTGTATAGGCCTGCCTCACTAAAGTGAATGAAAGTGGAATCCTAGCTAATGATGTCGTTGACAATTGACAGCCTGCATTAAAAACATCATCAAAACTTTCACGTACAGTGTACATGTACTTATCTACTGACTATATATGTACTAGCCTATATGTGTTACCTTTATGTACAGTACTTGTAAGGACATGTTGAATTATGCGGCCGTTAGTGTCGTGATTGTGTCATTTTTCTTTAATTTCTGAGTAAATCAAAATCATTTTTGTGTGAAATAAAACTTTCAATCGCCTCAGAGAGGTAAGATTTTCATTTAAGTTAATGAAAAACACTGGCGTAAAATTCAACATGCTATTTCTAAATTTTATGAAGCAGGTACAACATGAGTCGTAAGAAATTTCAGCCATAGCGTAACATTCAACAAATTTGTTGTTAACGCGAACCCTGAACGCGTTCATCACATAGTTTGTAACACCAAGGCTTAGCTGTACTGAGCCCGTTTTCTCATTTCTTTTGTCCACTGACATCGTGGTGTAGGAACACATTTTTAATTTCCTTTGTTTTTTTTTAACTTTTTGTGACATGCCTTAACGATCATGGCCTAATTTGTAGCGTTACTAACGTTAAGTATGAAGTAGTTGGGCGAAATTTTTTGTTCCGTATTTGTTTTGGGTCATTCTGTTTTCTTTGCGGGAATTTTCTCCCCCCTCCCCTTATATAATTTTTTTTTTTTTTTGGGGGGACATAATTTTTTTGCAGGAATCACACAATCACGCATTCTATTGTGAACACTGGGATAGAAGATTTATAGAGCAGTTCCAACAGCTTTACCACAAAGCTTTTTTTTCTGACTCTGAAGGCAACCAAAATATAAATATGTATTTTCCGTTGACCAGCTAATGCATAGTCTGTGATTCGAATCCACTTTCATCTCTTTGCAGGCTCTAGCGCAGCTGAACAGTTTCATATCTGACATCGATAGACGAACTGAACATGCCAAGAAACGATTGGCTGAAACGCAAGAAAATCTCAGTGCGGAAGTCAACATGAAGGTTAGTATACAAAGAACATTTATCTTTCCCCATTTCAGATTTCTGAAATGATTGGAATAGTTTGCTCCTTTCGTAAAACAGAAAAACTTTTAAACTCAATTTTTTTCTTCAATGAGAGGGAAATAAAGCATGTAAATAAATAGTAAAACAGCTACTTTGACTGTGGTCTTTAGATTGGTATATATTTGTTTTTAGGTATATTTTTCCTATTGTGAATACTGTTTTTTTTTACAGAAGCGGGTGGCAGTGGGAAGTTTGAGTGGGAGAGGGGAACAAATATCAATGTGTCCTGAGGAATACTAACTTATGTTAACAGAGGGGAAATTTTTCATTCATTTTATGGTTCCGATGCGATCAGCATCTGGAACCTATGCAGTCATGATGGCGTGTGTGTGTGTGTGTATGTATGGGTGTTTGTATGTGTGTGTGACGCTAGCTCGTGAACACAATATCTCAAGAACCATACACCGGATTCATGTCATATGTTGTACATAGATAGCCCATAGTCTGTAAATGTGCCCTATTGTTTTTGGTGTTGATATCATGCATATTAATGAGTAGGCAAGGCTTAATATTAAAATGTTCATATTGAAATAACCACATGTCTGTTTTGTTTCATATTTAGTGTAATTATGTTGTCAGCTGGTGTCTACACGTTCATGGTACAAAAATGTTGAATTTCATTAACATGCATAGTGGTTGGGGCTTAAATGATTTTGTTAAAAAGAGCATGTATACACAGTATCTTAAGAAGTATACACAGCATTCATGTCATATGTGGTTCACAGATATCCCATGGACTGTAGATGTGCCCTATTGGTTTTGGTGTTGATATCGTGCATATTAATGAGTAGACAGGGCTTAATGTTAAAATCTTTAAAAGTTCATATTGAAATAACACATCTTTTTTGTTTCATATTTAGTATAATCATGTCAGCTAGTGTATACACGTTCATGGTACAAAAATGTTGAATTTCATTAAAATGCATAGTGGGTGGGGCTGAACATGATTTGTTGAAAAGAACTTGTGAACACAGTATCTCAAGAACTCTACATGGGAGTTCAGATCATATATGATTCAAATAGCCCATGGTCCGCAGACATTCCCTATTGTTTTTGGTGGCAATGTCATGCATATTAATGAGTAGGTGGGGCTTAATATTAGAATCTTAAAATCTTCATATTTTAACAACCGCATGTATGTTTTGAAATAATTATGTTTTTAGCAAGTGTATGTGTTAATGGTATAAAAATTGTTGAATTTAATTAATTGTCTAAATCCATTCTTGTGAGAACTGTAAGTTATTTGGTTGTCATTGTAACATAGCGTCCATTGATTTATAACATTTATTGTACAATATTTCGAACTTAATATTCATATTCTGCATCGGAACCCCAAAACCTTTGGTTTTCTGGTTGTTTTTATTCGTAAGAAAAAGCTCAATTTGTTGTAAATATGTGAGGTACTTATTATCTATCCAAACACAATTTTGATCCTTCTTGGCTAATGTACATTAAATTGGACAAAATACAACAGTTGTTTATCTGCAGGATAAGAGGTAGAGGTTTTTCACAAGTGATTAATATGTGAAAAATAGCATATGAAGTCATTTGCACTGGCTTTGGCCTATCTGTTACAGGTCTGTGGACACTTAATCAAGTTGTATGCTTATGGCTTAAAGGATTACTTCAGAGGTCAAGCATGTGCATCTTATATGAATGAGGACTTTAAAAGAAACAAAATGGTGAAGATAGCATTTTAAAATCTTATTCCATTAAGGAGATATTCAAGTTTAAAGTTTGGTATCATTTCTGTTGAAACGACTGAAATCAGACTAGTTGTGATGTCACCGCCTCAGATTCCTCAAAGTCTTTATGTATTTTAAAGAAAGTTGATTTAATTTTGTCACTGTTAAAATTATTTTTTCTCAAACTTTCTTCAGGTGGTATATTATAATTACCCTTTCTAGATTCAGTTTTACTACTTTTTGACATATCCCATGGATTTAAAACCACAAAATTGCAGGGATGAAATATGATAGAATACATAAAGAGTTTGAGGAATCTTAGGCTATGACATCACAACTAGTCTGATTTCAGTCGTTTCTACACATGATACCAAACTTTAAACTTGAATATCTCCTTAATGCAATAAGATTTTGCAATGCTTTCTTCACCATTTTGTTTCTTGTGAAGTCCTCTTTTATATGAGACAGACATGCTTGACCACTGAACTAATCCTTTAATAAAATCTGTATCAAATTTTGAGTAGAACAGTCATCTTTAAATTTTCAGCTCGTTTATTATTCTAATTGCTTATTAGTTGGCTGGCTGGAGGATGTGCAACATTTCTGATGCATAATAAATCAAAATCTTTGTGTAATTCTCATAGTTCTTTCATTGATTTCAATCTTTAAAATTTCTGACAAGGTGCTTTCCTCTACAAATATGTTTTTTTTTTTTTTTTTTTGGGGGGGGGTAGGGGACATTATTTGGTAACCAAAACCTTGATCAAAATGCTATGCCCTAACAGAATTGTGGCAGAGGATTAATAACAAAGAAATGGAATTGCATTAGAAAGAAGATAACCTTCACAGATTTGCCTGAAAAGTAAATACCATGATAAATTTTCATGTTATTTTGATGTGACATTTTGTTTGCTAATATTGTCCAAAGACCTCTAACTGATGCCTTGAATATTGTGTATGAAGAAAGTGGCACGTGCCTAGTACAAGTTGAACATATATACAGTCCTTTTTATTCAACCAATTATGGCCTTATAATATTGTGGTTTTAATTTTGCGATGTAAATCAGTATATAACTTTTACTAAAACAATAATAATGCCATCTTAAAGTAGATGTACTGTAGGTAATACTCCCCACCTAGTGAGTGCACTCACATTAATTTTACCAACTTCCTTGTTTAATCAGCCTTGTTCTATCAGAAGCTGCGAAGGACGTAACTCGATACGCCGTATATTTTCTTTCAAATGTTTCAAATTGATTTGAGTTATGCCTCGGTGTAAATTGTGGCTATTTAAGTGCTTGGTGTTGCAAAGAGAACATACATTTATAACACCATTTGAGTAAATTTCACACTTTCAAATTCTAGCCAAATTAGATATGACCTAATTTGGTTGAAGCATGGAAGAATATGCACAAATATGTTTATGTTGGCAAGTCAGTTTTTAATTGCACCGTGTATCTGATAAGCTAACATTCCCATAGTGTAATCATGCTTCATATATTCTTGATATTTACTGCATGTTAATTGTCCGCCACATAAAGTGTCTTGGTAATATTCAGGGCTCCCTTGCAAATTTAACATGGGTCCAAAATAAAATATATATATTTGTTTTGTATACAATTGACCTCTCTGAGTTGCTTGTTTGACAGATTTTTCAACCAATCACCGCACAAATTTGCCTAGCAACAAAATCTGCGTAACTAAGTGGGGCAAAATTTTATTGCGGTATTGGTGCACTACAGCCAGCTTAATGGCAGTCAATGCAATATACTGCACAAAACAAATTTCTGCACACACAGACTGAGTGACAGACAAAACGGTGAACAAAACTTGCGCTTACGGGCTTTGTAAATCAGATATCCGTTACCCAAAACAGTTTTTACTCCTTATGCTAAAAATTCGGAAAAGTGCCATAAATGGATCAAAGCTTGCGGCAGGTCATATGAACAACTAAATGTCATGCATGATTCGGATTTAAGATTTGTTTGCCCCACCTAGTTACTGTGTTGCTATGTGTGTGTGGCCTATTTCCTTACTCAGAGAGGTTAATTCCCCCTAAATATTCTGTCAGTGGATTGCAAAAAATATTTATTTCAGAAAAACAAGTATTTCACTTTTATTGTCATTCGTGAACTCATAAAACTTTTGGGACGTGGTGAAAGAACTCACAGGGTGTTCCTAGGACTTGTTCCCTCAGTGTACATTACATTTTATTTCAAAATGAGCATACAATTTTTTACGGTTGGCACTATTCATCTGATGGTTGGTAGGCAATTAAAATCTTCATTTTATTTTTGGTCTTGGGAGTTTTGTTAACAGCCAGGGAAAGCTATGGCATATCAAGTTATAAAGGCATAAATCGATGGGTGTGTACATTGTTTGGTAGAGTGAGGTGGGTGGGAAGTAGAGAATGTAGAAGACCGCATCACCAATGTTCTCAGAAATGTGTTCATGTTACCAGAACAAGAAAGAGGGGGGGAAAGCAGAGAGGAAAATGGAAAAGAATGGTAGGGGGGTCAGGGAAGGAAGGAAAAGGGAGAAAGATAAATGAAAAAGGGAGAAAGAAAAGGGGGAAATGAAATAAAAATGGGAGGAAAGGGGGGAGGGGAATGTGTGAAATACAGAAAGAGAGAGAAACAAAAAAAGATAAATACAATTTCTTTGGGTTTTGGTTTTGTTGTTACGGTATACACAGAAAATATTCCAAGACTTTCTATTGTCCCAAAATATAAAGTATGTTTTACACCCCTGGAGCAGGGGGTGTGGGGTATGGATAAGCTTACAGTAACAGATGTGATGAAAGTAAGTGGGCGAGACTGTGTGTTCAGTCATATTTGATTATGTTCATCATTCTTCTCCTGGACAGATATACATTCAGCCATAGTGACGTCTTCACTTGATCCTGAGAATGTCTAAGCTTATGTTAAAGGAGTTTGTAAGTTGCATTGAATCCTAGGATCAAGTAGCAGATTTGTTTGACCCTTGTTATACATATATATCCTCTTTTTCCTAACTTAATTATAAAATGTTGATAATGACAAAAATTTCTCCCAGCATTAAGAGACTACAACATGCATCATAGTTAGTAATGTTACTTCCATTAGATAAAAAAGGTATTTAAGCATTGATACATTTGTGAAGATATACGTATAATAACTTCTGTGTGACACATTTTCTACAAAAAGCTTGTTGCAGTATGTCAAATGGTCTTTGGTGTAACAAGAATCAGGGCTGTAATGTGTATCAAAGGTCCCCCACGCTCAGAAGTTTCAACCAAGACTTACCCAAATCAAAGGATTTATTCAAAGGCTCACAAAAGACAAAATGTTAAAGATGCAGTGTTTCACAACGTTTTGTATGAACTATGTTCTAGACTATTAAACCCCACATAATAGTGGCAGGGTGGGAGAGGCTTCCCCTTCCAAGGAATTACAACCCTGAGCAATATGTATCTTGGCAACCAAACCAAAGGATGGGACAAGTCCTTGATTTGTACAGTAGGTAAAAATAACCAATATATCAGGATTTTCATCAGCTTTATAGACAAATGATGGGACCAGGATTGTTGTCATGGGGGATGGAGGGGGCAAGAGAGGGGGAGATGGGGGGAAAGAGAGGGGGAAATGGGGGGGGGGTGCAAGAGAGGGGGAAATAGGGGGGGGGGCAAAGCCTATAAATTGAACAAAATATGTCACTTTACAAAAATTGGGGAGGGGGGGGCAAAGCGATCTTGTTGGGGCAAATACCCCCCACTGTTGAAAGTTTCTTTTACATAAATCTTTCTTAACTTCAAAGGCTCATAATACTGTACATGAAAAGAAAGTGTGTCACACAAAGTTGATTATATAAAACTCTTTTGTTTTGTTTATTATTGTTGCATATTCATGAGGCAAATCCCTCCCATTAATTTAACTCCTTGTAGATAAGGTTTTGGAAGAAAAAAGGATGATAAGGGAAAAAACACAATTTTACATCATTTCTGGATTTTCACCAAGAAGATATGCACAAGAAGAATTTAAAACAATGATATACATGTATTTATAACTTGAGGCAAATTCATGCAAAATCGTTAATATTCAGAATTGTTATTCAAAATCGTTAATATTATAAGTTATAATCTCCATGACGGCAAACAAAAGAGAGCAATGATAATTTAAGTATGAACCCAAAGGTATCTTTCGTTATCAACCCGGAAAGCTTTTTGTTTTCCAGTTGCAAATGAAACGAGTAATTAGATTGTGTTTGTGCAGTGATCTTCATGTCTCTTACTCGTATTTATCTCTCAGGATTCTTAAGTTGGGAAAGAGTTTGGGATTGGGGTCCTCGAACACATCAAGCGTAAGTATTTTCTCTGCTATTATGATTAAGACTTGACGCTACGACCATGACTAACAGACTTGAAATGACTTTTTGAGCAATTTGAAAAACAATTAAACAAATCATCCCTCATTAATCTGAATTTTTTCCCTTTGCAGATTCAACTGCAAGTATGATTAATTCATAACCCCTGTGGTTTTTTGTTGTTGTAAATATTTCATTGGTGCTGACAAATTTATCATTCCAGATTCCTTTTAAACACATAATGCCATCATTGAAATGACAGATTCCTCAAAAATCCACCAAAAATTATGCTGGTTCAAAATACTGTAATCTTCCTTGTTAATGTCATGGGAAAAAATGTATGTAAATCGTCAATTTTTGCATTGAATTATGGATTGTAGATCAAACTTCTTTAAAAAGTACTTAAAAGACCAGATTTACTTCTGTAATTAAGTTGTATTTACACCCAAAGTTGTTTTTAATGATATTCTGTTGTCTTTAATCCCATGGAAGCAACAAATCCCTAGTTTGGAATAGACCCATTATTTTTGTAAATTGATATTTCGAGAAGGCCATTTCTGAAGGTTCTTTAATGATGAAGAAACCTCCCCAAAAGACCAGAAAATAAGATTGATTGCCCTTAAAGGACTGTGGACATCTAGAGACAACATGGGCTAAATTTGTTTAAAATGTGATCTTAAACATTAAAACAGCAAATGATTCTATCAAAAATCATAATTGGTTTAAAATGGACCAATTTACAACATTTTTAGCTGTTTATTGCACAATAATCTGTGACATCACTGGGGAAGGATCTTTCGTCACCTTTTGTAAAACCATCGTTTTGTATTCCTCTGTTAATTTTGTTTGAAATATAGCATTGGACTTTGCAGCAAATTTTGTTTGGAACTTATTTATACCCTGAAATATCGTTTAAATAGACATTTTAAAATTCAAAAGTAGCTGAATTTGAAGAACAGATTTTCACAAATTACATCAAGATTTTGAGATGTGTTCCTCTTACTATATCACACATTCCACACAAATTAACAAATCATGAAACCTTGTTTGGTCATACCTTGAAAACTAAATAAGCTTTTCACATTTCTAAAAACTATTCCACTCAGATTTTCATGCTCTTTTGCATATCTTACATCTGCTAGATGTCCATAGTTCTTTAAACCAATGTATATTGTTTTACAAATCAATTCAGACATATCATAGCAAGTTTACTGGAAGCTTTGGTCACAAAAACATTGCGATTCCAAAAGTGAAGTTCCCAAAGATGAGAAATTTATTTTTTGAAGAGATAGAAAATTCTAAATCAATATTAGAAGTAAAACATTAATACTATAAAGTTTAACATTAATTATCTTAACAGTAATGTAATATACATCCTAACTGAACAAAGCAAATTCCCAGAAAAGTGAATGAATTTGAATTTGTAGGAGAGATTTGTTAGAATGCTTCTCAGCTGTTATTTAAAAAGTGGGAAGTTAACCAAAATACAAGTAATTTTTTATATGAAGGCTGCTAGCTTCGGCCAATGGCATGCATGGACAGACTTACAGTACAGACATACAACAGACGCTACTATTAAGAGGTCTTTGGAAGGCTTTTGTTTGTAAAGAATGATTTCAATGATTTAATTTACGTGGCATCATTATAATAGAAAAAACTATTCACTTTCCATTCGTAGTAGACATGTTGAAATATGGATGAGATCAAGCAAAATTTAAAAACAAAATTTCACTAAAAATGAAAGGGTCAGAGGTCGGGGTTTATGAATGGCATCGTGTGAGTAGTGCCACATAAGCTCTCTCTCTCCAACTTGCTCATTCTAAGCAAAAGTCTTTCAAAATATAGGTTCAACAAACTTTCTGATTCCGACACCACGACAATCTCTGATCCCTCTGTTTTCTCTGCCTTGGTTTTTGCAGGCAGAAAAGGTCCACGAGCTAGCAGAGAATATCGGAAAGAAATTGGCGGAGGCAGAAAAACTCGGGAATGAAGGATTTGTGGAGGAGTCGATGAAGAAGATGGCGGAGGTAGAGGAGATCAAGAAAGAGAAGTTTGCTGCCGAGGTGCGTATGTCTTGTTGTTACATCAGTGTGTCAATTTGTGTCATCAGTGTGTCATGAGTGTGTCAAGTTGTCATCAGTGTGTCAAGTTGTGTCATCAGTGTGTGAAGTTGTGTCGTCAGTGTGCCAAGTTGTGTCGTCATTGTGTGAAGTTGTGTCATCAGTGTGTGAAGTTGTGTCATCAGTGTGTCAAGTTTCGTCATCAGTGTGTCAAGTTGTGTCATCAGTGTGTCAAGTTTCGTCATCAGTGTGTGAAGTTGTGTCATCAGTGTGTGAATTTGTGTCATCAGTGTGTCAAGTTGTGTTATCAGTGTGTAATGTTTCTAAACATCTAATTCCAATTATTACCTCCGCCAACAAAGTTGGATGGAGGTTATGTTTTCGTCTGCTTTTGTCTGTTTGTTTGCCATCAAGATATCCCAAGAACTGAAGATTGGATTTGGATTCAATCTTGTGTGTGTTGCTTAAGGAAGAGGTGCTTAAGGAAGAGGTGTTCAAAATTTGAGACCTATTGGAACATGGAAAGGGCACAAATGGAGGGGTGGGGATGTTTTTGGATGAGATCTGTCAAGACTTCTAGTTCAAACTTTCCAATGGAATGTGCTGAACAATGAATTCATGCCCTGAAAGGATTTCCAAACAATCCATTTTCTGGACTCAAAAGAAAATCAAATCAAGTGGTTGGGCATCAAAGAAAATCAAAACATTTGCTTCTGCCATGAATGGAAAATGATGGAATGTGAATTATCCCTCAAAAGAACTAACGTGCACGGTACTGGTGAAAATGAGCACTGGTATATGACACAAATGGTATTGATTATACCGAAGTACCAGTATTTTTACAGGTGACTATCCAAATGTGGCAAATATGAAATTCACAGTACGCCTACCATGGAATTGTACAACAAAAGAAATTCCCACATTACAAGGGACTTCCGTTTTAAACATTAGAACATTAATTGACACCTGATCTTCAAGTTAATAAGATCAAACTAATCGCTCGTTTACACCTCCAGAATCTCAGACATTCTGTTTGTTTGCAACTTGCATTGAAAGTTAATTCAACTTGAAATCTACACACTTTTTTTGAATTCAGACATGTCCATTTGTTATGGGAAGTAAATATATGTAATCATGTCCTTATATTAACAGAATGTACCCCATCGTAATAATATGCAAGTCTCGTAGTGACTTGTGCGTAATTGGTCGAAAGTTTTATATTTTTGACCATCAGTATTTTCCAAACGAGCAAGAACAACACAGTGTAGGCCTACTCTTGCAAAATTTTCAGAAAATTTACAGGGCAAAATGAAAATCAAAAATACTGATTGATTTCTCAATATTATTTTCCAAATTCTTGGTCATGTCATGCCTTTTAGCGCTTCTAATATTAAGTACAATAATCATCAATATTGAAATCTCCAATGGGCCAAAAACCTCTGTGATTCTGTTCACAACTCACTTGGGACTGTTTTGTACACAAATCAACACTAACTGTATTGTACACATTGCAGCTTGTACACTCAAGTAGCAATGGATATGGCAAAGTCCATGAAACTTTTGAAAACTCACCTTAAATGAGGTTAAAACCATAATCAAATTGGATGGATTACTGAAATTCCATACCAAATGGCAAAGCAACTTCCAGATTTGAAATTCTAAGCCAAGAAAGGACTGAATAAAAGTTTTAAAAGAGCTTTATAAAGAGCTTCAAAATTGTATTTTGCCATAACGTTGCACAATACTGGTCTTTGTGCCAGGGTTGGTATATTAGTTGGCATATTAGTTGGTATATTGGAATTCAAGTTGATTATAGATTGGCTTTGATACTGTAGCTTAGTTTGGCTTTCTTTCTAACTGATTTGGCTATTTTTCGATTGGAACGATTTTGACTTATTACAGTTTGTTAAAGTTTTGTTTGGAAAAAAATAGTTGTGAGGAGAATTTCCATTATGTGACTTGCAGATTATTATTTGTCCATCATCAAGATATCTTAAGAACTGATGATTGGATTTGGATTAAATTTGGTGTGTGGTTCGTTACTGCTTAAGAAATGATTAAAATTTGAGAGATATTGGAAAAGGGAAGGGTGAAAAAGGAGAGGTGGGGACATTTTAAGGTGAGTTTGTCTGTCATCAAGATATCTCCAGAACTGATGATTAGATTTTGATTGAATTTGGTGTGTGGTTTTGTTACTGCTTAAAGAAGAAATGATTAATATTTGAGAGATATTGGAACAGGGGGGGATGGTGCAATTGGAGGGGTGGGGACATTGTAAGGTGAGTTTGTCTGTCATCAAGATATCTCCAGAACTGATGATTGGATTTTGATTGAATTTGGTGTGTGGTTTTGTTACCTGTTTTATAAAAAAGTGATTCAAACTAATTGGAACAGAGGAAGGGTAGAAATTGAGGGGTGGGAATGTTTTAGGATGAGATCTGTAAAGACTTAAGTTGTCAAAACTAAGCTGAAGCTTTCCAATGGAATGTGCTGAACAATGACTTTGTGCTCTGAATGAAGATCCACACAATCAATTTTCTGGACTCAAAAAGACTTACATCAAGTGTTCTCTGGAATCAATAAAAATGAAACAATTGGTTTCTGCCTTGCTCAAACAGTGATGCTTAACTTGTTTGAGCTGAAACTAAAAACAATGGTATGGCCTTGGAAGAAATCCACATAATCTCGAAATGTTGAGGTTGCAAATGTTCATTACAGATCAAAACTTGGGGATGAATCTTGGTGGGCCTAGGATTCCTGAGGTAGATTACATTGGGTATGGGGATCAAATGAATTCTAAAATTATTCTAGGCATGTTGGAATTGCACTGAGTGGAGGTATGTGCTCTAAAGAGTGCTAATATTCTAGTTTTTTTTTTTTTAACCTGCTGAAAATATTTACACTCAAAATGTTTAACACTGTTAACACTGTTGTGAATTTGCAACATTTATGTATTGACTGAAGTGATTTTCAGATGAAAGTGAATGCATACATTGTCTTTTTAAAAGAATTCATGAAATTTTCTTGTTACAATAGTACTAAAAATACAGGCATATTTCATGACAGTCGAGCCTAGAAAGTTTGCACAAAAGTTTTAATCGGTACTTTCCCACTCTGTACTAGCGTTACTGTACTACATGTATGTTGCATATTTGTGAAACTAGTAGTGCACCATAACTAGGCCAGCTGGTATTGAAAGTTTGAGGAATAGCGGGAATATTTACAAACTTTGCAAGTTTCGCAACCATGTCTTTCCATAAATATTATGTTCTTTTGAAAAAATTTAGGTGATGTACAAATACATAATATTTTTTTTTAAATTAATAATTTTGCTGATTTTTAAGTGATTTGAAGGTATCTTTTATAACTTATTCTTGCAAGTACCGATACTGACGGTACTCGGCAGTACTTCGGTATGTTTCATTTGGTGTTATTATACGGTACCAGCACCGTAATGTACTGGTACTTTTCTTAGTACTGGTATACCATGCAGCGTTAAAAAGAACTTTGATGTTGTTTTATTTTCTGAAATAAAAATTTGAATGCTGTTTAAAGGGAGAGGGGGGAAGGGGGGGGGGCGGGTGGGGAGCACAACATATTTTATTAGCAAGATATCTTAAAATATTAGGAGCGATTTTGATGAAGTCAAAAAATGGGAACATGGGTAAATTGATTGCATTAACATTGTGGGGATGACTAGAACAAGACTTCGTGTTGATTTCTCCAGGAAGAGCTACGGAACTCGATGCCAGCCTCCACCTACCAACAGCAAAAGTTGCGAGTGTGTGAAGTGTGCGGTGCCTACCTGGGACTTCAGGACAATGACAGACGACTGGCGGACCACTTTGGGGGAAAACTGCATCTTGGATTCATTGACATTAGAGAAAAGCGTGAGAAACTACAGGTTTGGAACTTATCCTTGTGCTTTTGCGGACGAAGTTGTTAGTTTTTTGATTTGCAATGAAAGTAGGGTTGTCACGATATGGGTGAATGAGATATCGATTATCAGGGGGAAAAAATGTCACCATATATCACCATATCGCGATTTTTATGATTATCAATTTTGGAGGTTTTTAGCATGCAGATCTCATTTATCCCATAACACCCAAGCATATAAAAATCAGATATGCTGCACATATTCAGTTCAATTCTCATTCATTTGAAATATTTCTGAAATTGTTTCACAAATTTTTCCTTTACTATGTAAAAATGACATATCACTTGTGAAAATGACATATCGCAATATAGTGGTTGGTGTATATTTGATATCATGGAAAAAACATGATATCGCGATAATCGACATATCGTAACAACCCTAAATGAAACACTGATTTGTAATATATATTTTTGTTGTAAGATTTGTCCCAAGTATGAATATGCTATAAACATAACATATATAACACACATAGCAAGTACACAGGCTTCCTTTTCTGGCTCTCATCATTATAATGATGGATGAGGATAACAGTAACCTGTGCTTGGTTGCACCATTGTTGGCTGCCGCTGATCATTGTCGTCAGGGACTTGGAATTGTGGCTTCTGTTTGTGTGGTTCTTAAGGAATGGTATGCAGTAAATGAGAGCTGTATCAGCTTTTACTTATTTTAATTCTATCCCTATTATTTTCTACAACACATCAACTGTCATAGCAACATTTGATCCAGTCTCCTTTTCTCCCCAAAATGGAAATATTACCACCCCCCACACTCCCCTCTCCCACACTCCCCCCTCCCCCACACACCCCCACTCAGACACAAAGAAAAAAAACACACAAACTCTACTTTGGAACCCTAACCATTTCCTTTCTTCCATCAAATATCCAGTTTTACTTCTCTGTGCATTATGTTACTTTTGGTTTAAAGGAGCACTAGCCCGAAAAGTGAGGGCGTATTGTTAGGGGTCCCCAAGAACTCAAATGCTTATCTAGCACGCAACGGTATAACAATTTTCTGGTTGATATGAATACTCAAGTAACATTTGCCTCATGTCGTCTGTGGGCTATGGATGCATGAAGTTTATTAATCTTTGCGGATCATAAATTTGTGAAATTTACACAAACAAGTGCCCTTACTTTTCGGTCCAGTGCACCTTTTAAGTGACTTCTGAATTAAGACAACCTCTCTGGCATATTTACCATAGAAAGACACTAAGCTCAAACCTACAATCTTTGACAAACATTGTTGGCAGCGTTCACATTAGGATTTTGAAGAAAAAAAAGAGGGGGAACTGGAAATGCTAAAATCTTCCAACATACAAAGGTTTCTTTGACATTACTTATTGCTATAACTTACTGCTAAGCAATATCTTCACCCTGTTTCCTGCTGAAATCTGAAAAGTAACCATTATGGGTAAAAACAGGTTCATAGTTAAGACATGTACAGTATCATGCAACAGAGAAAGAGAAGTTAAATAAATATGGAAAACTAAAGGTAAGTGTCTTTCTATTGTAGATCAAAAGGAATAAATTAACATTTTAAAAATTACACCAATCTGGAAAGAAAACCCCCAAATAACAAGGCATTTCTGCCTCATTGCCTTTCCTTTGTTGTGTCTTTTTATTGTTCTTCACTTAAAAAAAAAGAAGCTTGCAACTGATAGAGTCATTATTTAGTCAAGTTTAACTTGCCATTGTATGCCATACACCACATGCACTACATACTATACAATTTAGATATCTAGCAGACGACATGATCGCGTTACTATTACGTGTAGTATTTCATCACGTTTATCACATATTTCGTAACACCAACAACAATGTGGTCATCGGACACTCGGAGTGAGAGGCCGGTACTGGGCCTGTTTTTTCGTTCTTTTTGCCCCCTGACATCAAATTTTTCCAGCGTAGGGTGTAGAAACATGATTTTAATTTCTTTTTACGACATATTAGCACGTTTTTTAATTAGATTTATGCCTCACCGGTCATGGCCTAAGCTGTAGCATTACAACTGTAATGTATGAAGTAGTTGCGTGGAAACTATCATAGTGTATTTTATTTTTGGGTCATTCGGTTTTCTTTGCAGGAATTTCCCCCTTACAATTCTTTTTGCGGGAATCCCGCAATCGCGCGTCTTAATGTGAACGCCGCTTGTTGGAGCATGTGATAAATTGTACTGCTTTTTTGAACATAATCTGTCTCTTTATTTATTCAACATTTATAAACGTCTCAAAAAATGGCAATTTTTCTAAGTTGTTCTTTTATCCATATTCTCTCATTTCTGATTGGTAGTTTTTTTGTTTTCTAAGAACATTTGCATAATTTTTCGGACATCTCCTCCCCAGTGCCCCTACCTTACTGTCTCCTCCCTTCCCCACCCCATTTACTGTTGACAATTGTTAATGTTTTTATTTTTCAAATAAGGTTTTAAAACACAAAATAATCTAATATTGGAAGTGAAGATGAGAAGTAAAATATCGAGGGAGGAAATAATCCAGAATTATTGCCCTGATTATTCAGCTCTTTGTGACTCCCAATGGTTCTAATAGTTTTGTCCAAGATTGCAGCGGAGCTTGAAAAAATCTTCGTTTCCGATCGCGGGAAAAACAGGAATTCGCGGGAAGAACTTATTTATTTATTTTTTTCATAAAAAAAATCCTTATTTTTTATTTCCTGTAAGCAACAGTATATATGGTAAATATGTGCTCTAAGAAGGTCCCTCGTGTAATTGTGCGGTGAATAGTACATTAAATTGCGAAAGAGGGCAGCATATAAAGATGTATTTACTTCATTAATATTATTTCTGTGACGATTTTGCATGGGAAGATTTTCAACACCTTTATTCAGAAACCATTGGAAATTTTATAATTAATTCCAAGTCTGGATTATAACATATTGTCCTTTTCCTGGAAGATTTTGACACCTATTTTTATTACCCCTGTCAGGAATTGATCACAGAGAAAGATGCTGAAAGGGAAGTTCAGAGAGCAGAAAGGGAGAAAGAGCGAGAGAAGGAAAGGGAGAAGGAGCGTGAGGAAAGAGATAAAACGAAGAAGAAACGTTCACGATCGAGGTCAAAGTCTAAACATCGAAGAAGAAAAAGCAGATCTCGTTCTCGAGAAAAGAGGAGGAGGTTGGTTATTTCAGTAACCCAAGTTATTTTTTTGCCTTTAGATGATTGTTGTGTTTACTGAAGTTACATGTTGTGTTTACTGAAGTTACATGTTGTGTTTACCAAAGTTACATGTTGTGTTTACTGAAGTTACATGTTGTGTTTACGTGATAAAGCAAGGTGACTCTATCATTTAAAGTCACCTTTCTGGGGTTTGAGTTTGATGGGGCACTCCTGAAAGAAATTGGCCGCAGACAAGCAAGATATAATGTGTCAATGTAGGAAACTCACTACTCACAACCTATCCCGTGTCGACAACGGTCACACCCACCTCACTCACTCCCACCTCACTCACTCCCACCTCACTCACTCCCACCTCACTCACTCCCACCTCACTCACTCCCACCTCACTCACTCCCACCTCACTCACTCCCACCTCACTCCTCCCACCTCACTCCTCCCACCTCACTCACTTCCACCTCACTCCTCCCCACCTCACTCCTCCCACCTCACTCCTCCCACCTCACTCCTCCCACCTCACTCCTCCCCACCTCACTCCTCCCACCTCACTCCTCCCACCTCACTCCTCCCACCTCACTCCTCCCACCTCACTCCTCCCACCTCACTCCTCCCACCTCACTCCTCCCACCTCACTCCTCCCACCTCCTCCTCCCACCTCACTCCTCCCACCTCACTCCTCCCACCTCACTCCTCCCACCTCACTCCTCCCACCTCCTCCACCCCACCTCCTCCCCCACCTCACTCCTCCTCCCACCTCCCACCCTCCTCCCACCTCACTCCTCCCACCTCACTCCTCCCACCTCACTCACTCCCACCTCACTCCTCCCACCTCACTCCTCCCACCTCACTCCTCCCACCTCACTCCTCCCACCTCCTCCTCCCACCTCACTCCTCCCCCACCTCACTCCTCCCACCTCACTCCTCCCACCTCACTCACTCCCACCTCACTCCTCCCACCTCACTCCTCCCACCTCACTCCTCCCCACCTCACTCACTCCCACCTCACTCCTCCCACCTCACTCCTCCCACCTCACTCCTCCCACCTCCTCCTCCCACCTCACTCCTCCCCACCTCCTCACTCCCACCTCACTCCTCCCACCTCACTCCTCCCACCTCACTCCTCCCCACCTCACTCCTCCCACCTCCTCCTCCTCCCACCTCCCACCTCCTCCTCCCACCTCCTCCCCACCTCACTCCCCCACCTCACTCCTCCCACCTCACTCCTCCCACCTCACTCCTCCCACCTCACTCCTCCCACCTCACTCCTCCCACCTCACCCACCTCCCACCTCCACCTCCTCCCACCTCACTCCCCCACCTCCTCCCACCCCACCTCACTCCTCCCACCTCCTCACTCCCACCTCACTCCTCCCACCTCACTCACTCCCACCTCACTCCTCCCACCTCACCACCCCACCTCACTCCCCCACCTCACTCACTCCCACCTCACTCACTCCCACCTCCTCACTCCCACCTCCTCACTCCCACCTCACTCCACCTCCTCCTCCCACCTCACTCACTCCCACCTCACTCCTCCCACCTCACTCACTCCCACCTCACTCACTCCCACCTCACTCCTCCCACCTCACTCACTCCCACCTCACTCACTCCCACCTCACTCACTCCCACCTCACTCCTCCCACCTCACTCACTCCCACCTCACTCCTCCCACCTCACTCACTCCCACCTCACTCCTCCCACCTCACTCCTCCCACCTCACTCCTCCCACCTCACTCCTCCCACCTCACTCCCACTCCCACCCCACCTCACTCCTCCCACCTCACTCCTCCCACCTCACTCACTCCCACCTCCTCCCACCTCACTCCTCCCACCTCACTCCCACCCCACCTCACTCCTCCCACCTCACTCCTCCCACCTCCCCCACCTCACCCCACCCCACCACCCCACCTCACCCTCCCACCTCACTCCTCCCACCTCACTCCTCCCACCTCACTCACTCCCACCTCACTCCTCCCACCTCACTCACTCCCACCTCACTCCTCCCACCTCACTCCTCCCACCTCACTCACCCCACCTCACTCCCCCACCTCACTCACTCCCACCTCACTCACTCCCACCCTCACTCCTCCCACCTCACTCACTCCCACCTCACTCCTCCCACCTCACTCACTCCCACCTCCTCCTCCCACCTCACTCACTCCCACCCCTCTGCAACAATTGCCATTGCACCCTCACAGTCCTTCACATTCTCCTTGCTTGCCCCCTGTACAACCTTCCCAGAGCTTCCCTCGCTGCCCACAACTCAGTAGCCGAGCTCTTCCAAAAAAAAACCTCCGCATAAAACTATCTCCTTCATCATGCTTCCCTCTACAAGCATATTTAGCCCTCCTTCCCCACCCCTCACTCTCTACATTATTTTTCCACCCATATGCCTCCTCTCTCGATCCCAGCTTTCTGGCTTTTAGTTCTGGTGTTTCTCTCAATCTCCCCCTTTTTACTCTCCTTTCTTCCTCTGGAATGATCTAACCTCTCAGGCACAATTTGACCCTTGCTGTTGTGGTGCTGTTAAACTCTCATCAAACAAACAATGTAGGAATGGACTTTACGCACGAATCAGCCTTTCCGCAAATTTGCTCATATGTCATAATGATTCATCAAAGCAAAGTTAACTTTAAGAGGTACACATTGGCTGGCAAATTTGTTTTGAACCTTCAAATAAGTTTAAAGATAAGATAAAAAGCGAATCCCGACTTCACAGTCTGTGTAATGTGTGAACTGTTAAAAATTATGTGAGGACAGCTCAGCATAGAAGGTGGTAAATTTATGTGTTGATATTGTATTTCTACATCTATTTAAAGCGTGTCTGAACCCAGGACCTTTGTGGTTCTCAGATTGACGGTTAGTTATAAGGCTAAATATATTTCCATTTTGTGATATTCTTTCCATATTTTTGGTATGATATGCACAAGATGATTGTGGTTACTATCATAGAACCATATTTTCCCTCTCCCCCCCCCCCCTCCCTTCCCTCCTCCCCTTTCAGTATTTTTAACTTGGTGAAATGTGACTTTCAACATTGATTGAGGGAGTGGGATTTGTCCCAACAACTTTGGGCCATAATTGTATCTAAGTTGGAAGTGATAAGAACTACTTAAAAGGAGAAATTTCAATACATAGTTGTTCTGTCTAAGGTAAAAAAGTTGGAAGTGGAGTATAATGTTGATAATAAGTTTTGAATCAGAACTGGTAAAGGCAGAACATGATGGTTAGACAGTACTTTCTGAAACTGTTTCTATCTTTTCACTTGTGTGCAATTTCATTGAATCTCATGTTCTTTGCACTGTTTTTGCATATTGTTACACTTGAGATAACTTTTGTCATTTCAAATTGTATTCCTCCCACAATTGTAATCAGCACTGCTGCCATATATTGAAATATTTAACATCCGTCTAAAACTGTATGATATTGAATGATATATTGAATTTTGTTACATTTCAGGACTCGTTCTCGCTCAAGGGACCGCAAGCGCAGATCCCGATCAAGAGAAAGACGCCGACGTTCTCGCTCAAGATCTCGTGACAGGAGGAGACATCGTTCAAGGTCCAACTCGGGCTCAAGGTCCAGAAGCCGTAGGAGCTCTCGTGAAAGACACAGTCGGGATAAAGACAGGCGCAGTCGTGATAACGAGAGGGATAGAGAGGAGGAAGAGCAGCCACGCCAAGCGCCAGAGAATGAGCAGTTGGAGGAAGGAGAGGAAAGGAACGAAGAACGGAGCGATGAAAGAGATCTTGGACCTATGGAAGAAGGGGAGCAGCGGGAGCAGCCTCGCTCACCGGGTGAAATTGCAAATGATGGATCTAATGGATTGGATTTTGAACCCACTCCTGAACACTGAACACTGAGACCTCATTGGGTAGGTTCAACAAATCTTACAGGAATACCCTCAAGGCTGTTACACTGCCAGCGATTTTTTGAATAAAATAATGCAAAATTTTGACCGTTGGTTTTCATAGATACGACGTCGTTACACCATTCAGATGGTAAATGAAAATTGATTTTCTAGTGGCGTTATTATTGGCCACTGAAAGCAAAATTTGTGCTGGGACAAAAAAAAATACTGAAGCCAATTTCTCTATGACTCGGAACAAAATTGAATTTGAAGCAAATTTTTCATTAGAAAGCCGAAAAAGTAAACTTAATTGGGAGTGAGCAAAAACTCAAAAATATTTTCAAATTGTTTGTGTCACGACTGATTTTTTAGAAAATCGCACTTAATCCCAACATGGCACCAGTCTTTACAAAATGTGTGACCATATAGCTTGTAATTGTACTTAAATGGAAGGGGATTTGGAGTAAAGAGGATTATTTGTCAAAAATAACTCATAATGTATTCTGAATCATAAGCTTGAGGGGGAAACAGCTGTATTATATCTGCAGCAGATGGCCATTCCACATTTTGACAGTCCTATTTTTTTTCAAGAGAAAATACAAATTGTGTTCTTTGTGAATGTTTATGAAAAAACACCACAGATGAAGTAAAAACAAAAATTAAATCCCAACTTGAGCCATGAAGGCGCTTAATCCCGGTTTTTTGGGGGGGTAAGTGAATGAAAGTACACCACACAACTTTAGGATAGGACGCCAGTCCATCGCAGGTTACCTCCCAGTGATACTGGTACACATTTTACAGCTGAGTGAACTCCAGGAAAGTGTCTTGCTCAAGGACACAATGCAGCGCTTGTGATGGGAGTCGAACCCGGTACTTTTCACATACGAACATGATTCCTTGACCACTGTACCTCTTTTTGAAATACAAAAATGTTTATGTAATTAGGAAATTTTGAAGTCCACTTGTTTAGAAGTAGTTAATTATGATACATTCTTGACCCATATATCTTTTTACGTTTTCTTACAGAATTTGTACATAATATTCAGCGTTAGAAACATACAATGGCTGGCAGTGATTCTGTGAGGATCTGATTGTTGGACAGGAGGATTTCTTTTTGTCGTGTAGATTTTGCACTGACCAATGGGAGGCCAGCTTTATGGATTGGGTTTATACTAGTATGGATATTCACACTGATTGTTTTTACTTCAAATTATACCTTACCTTCCATGCTATAAATATGTTATCTGGTCCAATGACCTGATTCTAACAGGGTGTAATTTATGTTCATTTCATGTCATGTGGAACTCACAAATGACGATATTAGCCCATGAAATTATTTTGATTACAACTGCTCTACAGTAAAGAGTGTTTCAGAGTTTTTAGTGAAAACTATTAGTTAATAGAAAAAGAGCCATTGATTTCCGGCGTATTTTGTGAATTTGCCGCCGTATGTACAGGGCACTGCGTAAAGTGCAGGGCATTGCATAATGTACAGGGCACTGCGTATTGTTCAGGGCACTGCGTATTGTACAGGGCACTGCGTATTGTACAGGGCACTGCACTGGCGAAGCTTGCAAATATTGTTAACGTACACACACACTTGTGTAGGTCTCCCTCACAAAAGTGAATGAAAATAGAATCCTAGCTAATATCGTTGACAATTGACAGCCTGCATTCAAAACAACATCAAAAGTTTCTTGTACAGTGTACATGTATGTACTGACTATATATACTAGCCTATATGTGTTTATGTACAGTACTTGTACGGACATTTTGAATCATTTGGCCGTTAGTCTCGTAGTTGTGTCATTTTTCTTTTATTTCTGAATAATTCAAAATCATATTTGTGTGAAATAAAACTTTCAATCGCATTAGAGGTAAGATTTTCATTTAAGTTAATGAAAAACTCTGCTGTAAAATTTCACATGCTATTTCTAAATTTTACGACGCAGGTACAACAGGTGTCGTAAGAAATTTCAGCCATAGCGTAATATATGACAAATTTGTAGTTAATGCAAACCCTGGTTGCGAAATAATTGAATTTAGTGACTTTAAACGTTGCTTTTGATGACATAATTGTTTTCCCACTTAATGATTACAACTTCATTCAGTTTGTTTGGTTTAAAGGATTAGTTCAGTGGTCAAGCATGTTTATCTTATTTGAAAGAGGACTTCAAAAGAAAGTCTTATTCCGTTAAGGAGATATTTAAGTTTAAAGTTTGGTATAATTGTACAAAAATACGACTGATGTCAGACTACTTGTGATGTCATAGCCTCAGATTCCTCAAAGTCTTAATGTATTCTATCATATTTTGTGGCTTAAAAACCATGGGATATGTCAAAAAAGTAGTAAAACTGAATCTAGAACGGGTATTTAAAATGTACCACCTAAATAAAGTTTGAAGAAAAATAATCTAAATAGTGACAAAATTAAATAAACTTTCTTTAAATACATTAAGACTTTAAGGAATCTGAGGCTGTGACATCACAACTAGTCTAATTTCAGTCGTTTCTACAGAAATGATACCGAACTTTAAACTTGAATATCTCCTTAACGGAATAAGATTTTGCAATGCTTTCTTCACCATTTTGTATCTTTTGAAGTCCTATTTCATATAAGATGGACTTGCTTGACCTCTCAACTAATTCTTTAAATATCTCCTTAACGAAATAAGATTTTGCAATGCTTTCTTCACCATTTTCTTTTTTTGAAATCCTCTTTCATATAAAATGGACATGCTTGACCCCTGAACTAATCCTTCAAACTTAAATATCTTTTTAACGGAATAAGATTTTGCAATGCTTTCTTCACCATTTTGTTTCTGTTGAAGACCTCTTTCATATAAGATGGACTTGCTTGACCACTGAAGTAATCCTTAAAATATAAGTACTAGATCATTTTTGATCTGAAACACTTGTATTTTAATTGACATTATTCTTTTTTTGTTCATTAAGGAAATGTTTCAATATTGTTGGTTAAAAGTGTCAGGTTGGCGAAAACATGGTTCAGGTCCTGCACTCTTTTTTTTTTGTGCCAAATAAAGTGTATGTCTTGGCGTTAGGTAAAATTTGTAGATTGTGACAGAACCAATGCCAGTAACATGTATTAATACTTAATTAATGAAATAAAAGGTTGCGACTGTCAAACTACGTAGATTTTTCCACTTAGTGATAACAACTTTGATTGATGTATTTGACCTTAACATAAGTGCTACTGTACATCATTTCTTGAAAACAAACATTTTGAATTTTTAATGATATTGTTTTGTTTGGGATCTCTTGTTTTGGGTATTCCAAATGTTTGAAACAGAATTGTAAATAAGCTAAGATTGCTTTGCTTCGTTAGCCTCGTTTTTATGCACTTGTTGATAATTGAGGTTTCCACTTTGGCTTCTGAAATATGTTTGAAAAAACAGTAATTGAAAATTACATGGAATGATGGGAATAATTTCTTCTTTAGCTCTTGTTTATATAGTTTTGTATTTACTTTTATTTGGCTATTTCTGGATAAAATATTTAGCAAAACATCTTTTGGCCAAAGTCATCACAAAAGCATAAGAAAATGTTGTTTGTGCACTTGAAGAGTAATAGAAAAAAGGAATAGTGTACAAGATAAATTTGCCACTTTCTATTCACTTGGTTGGAAATGTGACCTGAGGTCATCAGACCGCATAACAACCACATGCATTTACTCCGCATTTGAGTGAAAACAAAGTGATAAGCTGTGTTTGTTTACATGCACACAGTAAACTCATACAGACTTGCCTACGTGTATCGCGCAAAGTTTTGTTTTAACTCCAGCAAATTACGTCATCTCTCAGATGTGACGTGGCACCAACCAAGTGAATAGACCTTTTTAAATCTGAATCGACATTTTTCGGAATAATTGAAAAATGTCACATGGCCAATATTTACGTTTCCATATTGGACCAGTCGTATACTGGGGGAATCGTTTTGACCAATCAAATACTGGAAGATACTTGGTCATCTGCACAATTTATAGGACCTTGCCAAGTTTATGCTTTCAAACGCTAAGCATGCACGTGTTATACCTGAAGGTAATACGCACATGCACTTGATTGGTTAAAAGTACTGAAGTAATCATCTTTGGTTAAAATTGGTTTGAGAAGGGTCTTTTGTAGCAGGAAGGATTACTGTATCAGGGATTAGAATTATGGTTAATCTTCAGTCGGATCTCGAGCTTCATTGGGCATATTTTGGGGTTATATTTTTGGAACTTTAAAAAGTTAACATTGTTATGGTTGAGTTTCATTAGTTCCTTGTTTCATCTCCATGCAAGGGTAGTATAAAAATGGAGTGATCTGGCTCCGAATGAATTTTTAGTTGGGAGTTTGGACTGCGGTATTAGACCCAAGTTCTGATTGTAGTCTAAACACTCACTATTAACTATACAATCTATAGCAATTCTATGATGTATGTATTGATACCAACAAGTCAGAAATTCATTTTTGTAAAAACTGTTGTTTTCAAACATATACACAGATAGGAAGAACACTGGGGTTAGGTTTTAGTTTTGTGGGTTGAATTAGAAAGAAATAGGCTTTTCATCTTTAAAACTTTTGAAGTTTGTTTCATCAGAGTAGTTTCCAGCCTCATATTATACTCTGTTTAATGCCTCAAATGGGTGGGTGTTTGTTTCAAAGTGTATTTCTATTCTTCATTCATAATGATTATGATGGAAGAATATCATTTACAGTTAATTGCTTTAAACTACTTTAGTACAAATTTACACCTGCATTGGTGCATTTTGTTATTCAATATTGTTACAGTATTTAGTGTAGGAAATGAAATAGGTACTCTTTTCTGAATCTCATCATACAGAAGAGGAACTGACCAGAATTGGAGAAAAGATTTTGTGTTTCATGTATAGGTGGAGTAAGTACTCACATCTGTGGCTATAGTTACATATAATGGATTGGGTTCCGAGCTACTTAATATAGGCTGTGGATTTCTAGTGCTGTAATTTTAGTTCAATGGAAGGGGATTTGATATATTTTGGAGTAAAGAGGATTATTTGTGAAAACCAATCTCAATGTGTATTCTGAAATATAAGAGTGAGGTATTATATCTGTATCATATAGCCGCCATTCCACAATTTGATAAGCCTTATTTTCAGAGGAAAAATTATATAGTTCTAAAAATTGATGGAGAAAATGCCATAGATGAAAAGATTCATTTGAACAAACATGGTACTTGTTGAAGTACAAAATTATTAAAGGAGACTGAAAACTTGAAGCTTGGCATGTGATAATTAAAAAGAAAACATTGCCAAAAACCACCTCTTAAAAGCCTATTCCATTCTCAAGTTTTCCGTATCTTGAGTTGCAACATGGAGGCTGTCATTTTGTGTTGAAATACTGCTGATGAGTACGTCATTTGCCTTGTGTTATCACAAAAGAATGTATTTATCATCTATAAGCAGTATAAGTTACTCGTGTGTGGGTATAGTTACACAATAGTCGCAGGAAAGTAATGTGTTCCATGTTTAAAAAAATGCCATTCTGAGGTAATCGCATTTTAAGTTATTAATTCTGCACAGCACATTTTCTTTTTCCACAATATTTTTTTCCCTAGATAATGAATGTAAAATCAGAGGTATAGTAGCCTACTTGTTCATAATTTTTTTTGCAATAATCAATTTTGCCAGAAATGGACATAGGACAACTTTACTTTCCTGCAACATAATCGGTTTGGCTCTGAGAAATATAAGACACTTATTATAGGCTGTGGATTTCCACTCAATAATGACCTAAATGTTAAAGATTTCTCGTCATGGTATTTGCTTGATGTTAACAAACACCTCTGTTGTAACTGTTGCCTTCTACACATGCCATCTGTAAATTCTTCTTCAGTATATGCAGTTTAAACATGCTCAACAATGTGTCTGACTAATTCTGTACATGTTTTCCAATTACAGAAATTCTGAAGTGCTAAATATAATCTCTCTCAAGATGCAGAAAATATTTTGTAGGACTCAATCCATCAGCTGACGTACCAGGGAGGGCAGTATTAACAATGACATCAATCAAATAACCCATCGGTAACAAAATCATACATACCTATATGATTTGCATATTAACACTGGCAATTATTTGCATTGTGTATTTCCCCACCTGGTTTTTGTAAGACCAGCAAGCTGGGTCAAGTTAAATTAATCAGAGCCATGGGGGGATGCTTATCCACGGTTTCCTTGGCGTAAACATATGAAGAGAACATGACTACCCTGGATGGGACGCCAGTCCATCACAGGTTAACTCCCCAGCAATGCTGGTACTTATTTTGGTCAGCTTGGTCGATAAACCCTACTAATTAATCTTGTTCGTTGATAGTCTCTGCTATCATCTCTATTGTTGTGAAGATAGCAGTGATATGGGCAAGGGTTTTGTTTTCCTTTCTATCCCTTGCTGTTTTGTTTTCCATTCAAAGTCTTCTTAAAATTATTGCAAAATGCCATGAGACTCATAAAAGTTTATTGTGAAAGCTAGGATCAGGAAATAGATACAGATACAAAGATTTATAATAAGAAAAATGGTTTCAAGGCATTTTGTGTTAAGATTAAGTGCAGGTATACGTTTATAACAAAGTTAATGTGCTTGAAGCTTATGTTTCCAGTAGGGAAACACAAAATATCTGGCTTTGGGGTGCAAGTGAGGCCTAGGGTTATGTCTGTACATATAGTCACTTGTACTAACAGAAGGTCATACACGTTGTATTTGTGAACCTTGCGTAGCATTGAATTGAAAAGTAATGGTATGTATTATTTTATGGTCCCTTGTGATCAAGTATTTTTCGTGCACACATCGGTACTGAATATCCTAAATCCCAATGCAAATACCCCCGATTTGTACTTTTTTCTACCATATAACCGTTATTAATGCACGTCCTTCTTTGTCTAGTGCTCAAAGTAAAGGTGTTGCTTACTACCATTAAGTATTTCTCTTGCACACAAGTGCGCTGAATATCAACATTGCTAAATCCTGGCGAAAATACACCAAATTTTGTACGATTTCTGCCATTGACTTTTACTAATGTTTGACTATGCTTAATGTAGGTGAACACGTTTGCAATCGACAAGAATTCTGTATGGTAAAATCCAAATAAATGTGTACAAAATAACACTTGCACTTCTTGGTTAAGTGCTCCTAAAAGGGAGAATGCGTAGGGCAGACCTGAGTTTTCGACACAGTGAGGGAACGTCCACTTTGCAGCCGGGGGAGCCCCAGGTTCAGTCCTGGATAAGGTTACACCAGGGAATCTCTAAATGGTACAATCAATACCTGTGTCTTTTTGTATGGTATTCGACATTTAGAGGACACGACAGGGCAGTAATGTGAGGTTTAAGTAGAAAGAAAGAAGGGGGAGATAATAAAAATGTTGATTGATATCAATTAGCTTGTATTATAAACTTGTGCCATGAGCTACTTTTACTGTTTAGTGGCATTTGACAGCTTCTTGGGGGACGTTATGCATATTCATCTTGTCTTATGCATATTTATCTTATTTTCTGCTTTTTCAATCGTGCATTTTCATTCAATTGTGCATATTCATCTTATATAAAGCAGAATTGTTATTGGTTGTAATTGACCTTGTAAAGCTAAATCCGTAACAAATATCTTGATTGTAAACAGTTGATTGTAAGTATGATCCTGTCATTTGTTGTAGTTCCATTGGAGAAAAAAAAAATGAACAGAAAAAGATATTTGTGTGTTTTTTGTTTTTTCGCAAGTGATTGTGATAGAATTGCCTTAAAATTCTTTTATGACTGTATGTTATAAACATTATGTTCGTATAAAGATGGTGAAATAAGCAAACCCTGTTGGTATGTTGTCTTTGTATTTTGAGCTTTGCAGGCAACTTCCACCAGCAATCGCAGATTCAAATGTGTATTAGATTTTACACTCAATGAAATTGTTGGTGGTCTTAAATATATCTCTCATTACATACTCTGTAGTATTAGGGGACATCCGCTTATGGACCCTTCAAGCTCCAAAAAACTTAACCCAGCTGCTGTAATAAAATTAGGTATGATTGTTCCCTGTACCCACCCGCACCTACGCTGTACCCACCCGCACCTACGCTGTACCCACCCGCACCTACGCTGTACCCACCCGCACCTACCCTGTACCCACCCGCACCTACGCTGTACCCACCCGCACCTACGCTGTACCCACCCGCACCTCACGCCTGTACCCACCCGCACCTACCCTGTACCCACCCGCACCTACCCTGTACCCACCCGCACCTACCCTGTACCCACCCGCACCTACCCTGTACCCACCCGCACCTACCCTGTACCCACCCGCACCTACCCTGTACCCACCCGCACCTACCCTGTACCCACCCGCACCTACCCTGTACCCACCCGCACCTACCCTGTACCTACCCTGTACCCACCCGCACCTACCCTGTACCCACCGCACCTACCCTGTACCCACCCGCACCTACCCTGTACCCACCCGCACCTACCCTGTACCCACCCGCACCTACCCTGTACCCACCCGCACCTACCCTGTACCCACCCGCACCTACCCTGTACCCACCCGCACCTACCCTGTACCCACCGCACCTACCCTGTACCCACCCGCACCTACCCTGTACCCACCCAGCACCTACCCTGTACCCACCCGCACCTACCCTGTACCCACCCGCACCTACCCTGTACCCACCCGCACCTACCCTGTACCTACCCGCACCTACCCTGTACCTACTTCTGCCCCATCTGTGCCTACCCCACCTGTGCCTACCCCACCTGTGCCTACCCTCCCCACCTGTGCCTACCCCTCCCCACCTGTGCCTACCCCTGCCCCATCTGTGCCTACCCTTCCCCATCTGTGCCTATCCCTCCACATCTGTACCTACCCTCCCCATCTGTACCTACCCCTCCCCATCTGCACCTACCCCTTCCCCATCTGCACCTACCCTCCCCAACTGTACCTACCCCTCCCCATCTAACTCTACCCCTCCCCCATCTGTACCTAACGCTGGCTTTATGTATTAATCATAACCCCTTACCGCACCACAGTTATGAAAATAAGTACAAACTGTTTTTACATTTTAATAGCACATATTTATTTGATAATTTCAGCAAATGGCATGGGGAGGGGGTACTATGTTTCCCCATTAATACACCACCCGTTCTCCCCTGCCATGACAAGATATAGAGATTCACAATGAAAGAAACTTATATCAAACCCATCGCAGGTGAGCGTCTGTAAGATATTCTGTTGGGGGTAAACATTTGGGGAAGGGAGATTGAAGATTTATTAATACACATCTTCTGCTAATCCCTTCCCAAAGTCCCCTTCCCGCTTCCTATGCCTCTGCACATCACATCCCTTCTTTTCCTCAGAAGTTTAGTGTCTTTTTTCTGAGGGAAAGTTGCCCTTTTCCCTTTCAAAGTGGATAAGTGCCCTTCTTAGAGATGGAACCTGCCCTTTCAAACATTAAAGAACTTTTTATTCAAAGACTATATATAATCTTTTCCTTGAAGAAACTAATACAAATATCATCCTAAAAAGACTAAAATTAAGAAATTTTGCGCGTATACACTATTTACAATTTCCCTAAAGACAAAGTTGGGGCCCAACAACCCTACATATTGGACGTTTTATACTTAAAAAGCTTTTACTTCTGCCTACTTTTGTTTTCCCAGCTTATAATAGGGTAGGTTACCCCAAAAAGTGGGTGCAACCAGGCTGCCACCACTTTTTGGTGTAACCTATCTTTTCCCCACATGGGAAACATCCATTTAATCAAATAATGGTGTAAACATTTCCTCTAAAAGTGGGATTATTTCTCCTTTTAAAGTGGGATTCTTTTCTCTCAAAGTAAAACTATCGTTCCTTACATAATGGTGTAAACATTTCCTGTAGCAGTGGGATTATCTTTCCTCTAAAAGTGAAATTATATTTCCTTTTAAAGTGGGATTCTTTCCTCTCAAAGTAAGACTTTCGTTTCTCACATAATGGTGTAAACATTTCCTCTAAGCAGTGGGATTATCTTTCCTCTAGCAGTGGGATTATCTTTCCTCAAAGTGGGGTTATCTTTCCTCAAAGTGGGGTTATCTTTCCTCAAAGTGGGGTTATCTTTCTATAGCAGTGGGGTTATCTTTCCTCAAAGTGAGGTTATCTTTCCTCAAAATGGGATTATCTTTCCTCAAAGAGGGGTTATCTTTCCTCTTAACGTGGGATTAGTTTTCACTTATGGTGTGTTACTTTTCCTCATTTTCAAGGGAATAGATTGGTTACACCATTTAAGGAAAAATTCAGAATGCCCATCAAATCAGGAAAATGTTTCCTCCATTTTAAGGGGAAACAGGCGCTTACACCACTTTCTGGTAGCAACAAAGTTGCAACCAAGGAAGTGGGGTAAAGTTTACACCACTTTTAACAGTTTAAAGGTTTTTTTACAAATTGTTTCTTTAAAAAATGGTGAAGCCTGTAGCATATACAACAAAATAGAAAGAAAAAAAAATATTTGTCTTTCCACAAACAATATATTTTGTTTAAATGCTCTTTTTACTTCCTTTGTGTGGTAAAAGGAATATTTTCTCAAATTTTCATGTTCATTTATATGATAGAGGAATACTAAAGAAATACATTTGTGAAAAACCACATGTTTATTCATTAGGATTTTCTGCATTTCACCGATGTGATGAACAGTGACAAATGCAGCAAACTGTGCTGTCATAATTGCACATCTAGACAACTTATGTATTTCTTTGGAATAAATAAAATCAATTGTTCTCTTATTAAGAATATTTGGTCCATCTACAAATCCGCAAAGCATGTTCCTTTAAAGTGAATGTCGTACCTCATCTTGATGATAATGAATTTTCAAATAAAGACATGACAAATGTTTTGGATCTGTAAGTATGACTTCACACTGTATACTACACTGGTAACTTTTCAGTACACTGGTGACATTCTTTGAATTGCAATAACTACTAAACAGAGTAAGATATTAATGTAGTTTTTTCTCCATAAGTCCTCTATGATATTAAGATGAACATGAAAATTCACAGGAATATTCCGTTCAGCATTGCTGTATTCTGTTTAATACATACATTTAATGTCATAAAGGAGACCTGTTCACCTGTTTTGTAATCAAATCAAAGCAAGAAAATGTATTAACAAAAATAACAACTGGAAAATGTACCATAGAAAATGTCCAAAATCAATTTAGTTATTGATTTTGAAGAAAACTTTCATCTGATCTGGTTTTCAAATTTGAGCATAGATTGAAAATTAATATACAAACCTTGTACAGTTTAAAAGTTTAGCATTATGTTTGTTAAAAGGGGAACATACAGTTTACCTTAAAAATCAAATTTGATCAAAACAAGAGAAACGACCCTCCGTGAATATGCATAACATTTTCCTAAATCCTAATACAGCCTTCTCAACACCTATTATAAAGTTCGTCATCAACTGATAAAAGTAAATTCTTAAAATAGAAGAATTTTGGTATCTTCCTGAGACTTGCAAAAACAACAACAGAGTCATCTGTATAAGTTTTAAGCTATGAATTGGACTATGAAAACATACTATACTGTGATGGTTTGGCATTTAGTAGAATACATGTATGAAGGTTTAACAAAGAACGGATGACTGCCCTTTCAATACGTAAAATTCTTGCTTCCAGAAGCAAGGTGATTGGTAACTTTGAGAGTATGCTTTAAACATGTTTAGAATGCTTCACACGTTGTCAAGCAATTCATAGGAATGAGTTACATCATTATATGAACTTAAGCCACATGTATTTAAACCAAACATGCCAATTAATTTTACTGTAAATAGAACTTTTTGAAATTTGGTAACCTGTGCTTCATTTTCTCTGGAGGTTATTTGTATACATGTACTAAGTATTAACGCCGAGAATTAAAATTATTTTTTATCGTGCAACAAAGCATTAATTATGATAATTCAATTTCAACTTTTTGAAACCAATAACAGAAACAATCAGACCACCCTGTATTCGTTGCTTTAAGAATTTAGAAAGCATGTAGGCAAACTAAACTGTTAGCTTCGAATTCACTTTTGTCTTGATATCTCAACTTCTTTAACTGTTTTTCATTCAGAACAAATTTGAAACAAATAATACTGAAATTTGATTACCTAACATGAACATTACAGTGACTAATGATTTGATAACTTTACAAGTATAGGGACAGGTACAAAAGTTTTATGTTAAACACGTGACCAAAAACAGGATTAGATTCTGAGCTTGAACAGTCTTTGAATTTTGAAAGTAGCACGTGTAGTTTAAAAGTAGCACACGTGATGTTTGAAGGTAGCACACGTGTGGTTTGAAGGTAGCACACGTGTGGTTTGAAAGTAGCACACGTGTGGTTTGAAAGTAGCACACGTGTGGTTTGAAGGTAGCACGTGTGGTTGGAAGGTAGCACGTGTGGTTTGAAAGGTAGCACGTGTGGTTGGAAGGTAGCACGTGTGGTTTGGAAGGTAGCACGTGGGTTGGAACACACGTGTGGTTTGAAGGTAGCACGTGTGGTTGGAAGGTGTGGTTGGAAGGTAGCACGTGTGGTTGGAAGGTAGCACGTGTGGTTGGAAGGTAGCACGTGTGGTTGGAAGGTAGCACGTGTGGTTGGAAGGTAAAACGTGTGGTTGGAAGGTAGCACGTGGTTGGAAGGTAGCAGTACGTGTGGTTGGAAGGTAGCACGTGTGGTTGGAAGGTAGCACGTGTGGTTGGAAGGTAGCACGTGTGGTTGGAAGGTAAAACGTGTGGTTGGAAGGTAGCACGTGTGGTTGGAAGGTAGCACGTGTGGTTGGAAGGTAGCACGTGTGGTTGGAAGGTAGCACGTGTGGTTGGAAGGTAGCACGTGTGGTTGGAAGGTAGCACGTGTGGTTGGAAGGTAGCAAAACGTGGGTTGGAAGGTATGTGGTTGGAAGGTTGGAAGGTAGCACGTGTGGTTGGAAGGTAGCACGTGTGGTTGGAAGGTAGCACGTGTGGTTGGAAGGTAGCACGTGTGGTTGGAAGGTAGCACGTGTAGTTCGAAGGTAGCACGTGTAGTTCGAATATAGCACGTGTAGTTTTCAAGTTATGAGCAATCAAAGTTTGAAAGTGTTTTAATATATCAAAAAAATGTGATGTATGAAGAGGAAAACACCTCAAAATGCTTTTGGTTTTCTTTATGTTTCTTCCATTAATTTCACACCTTGAACATGTTTGAAATAACCTATCCAGCTTGATTTTGTTGGGATATGTGGTGAAGATCAAATCCTCTTCAATAGAGTTAAATGAATATGTTTCAAAGAGAAACAGCAGTGTTTTAAAAATTAATGGTTTTATTTAAGAAAGTATAGACTATGTACCATTCCACATCACAAGAGTAACACAACAAATTGCAAATAATTTTCAATAAGCTGTCGAATTTCCAATTTGTAAGCGATTTTGATGTAATTTTTTGCTTTCTTCTTGTTTTTTAGTGGATTGTAAAACAATTTAGCTAATGTTGCCTATACCTGTCCATATACCTTTAATTTAACACTTGTACCGTACATCTTTAGTACATCCTGAACAATTATTGTTCATTTTGTGAACATATAGCTTATACAATAAAAAAATAAAATCCTAATTTTACATTGGTACTGTACATCTTGAGTACATCCTAGACTGTTATTGTTCATTTTGTAAACATAAGAGACCTGCCATAAATAACTAATTTCACATTTGTATTGTACATCTTGAGTACATCCTAGACTGTTATCGTTCATTTTGTAAACATAGACACCTGCCATGAATAAATTAATTTCACATTTATACAGTACATCTAGAATACATTCTAGATTGCTATAGTTCATTTTGTAAACATAGAGACCTGCCATAAATAAATCAATTTCACATTTATACAGTACATCTTGTACATCCTAGACTGGTATTGTTCATTTTGTGAACATAGAGACCTGCCATAAATAAACTAATTTCACATTTGTACTGTACATCTTGTACATCCTAGACTGGTATTGTTCATTTTGTGAACATAGAGATCTGCCATAAATAAATCAATTTCACATTTGTACTGTACCTCTTAAGCATATCCTAGACTGGTATTGTTCATTTTGTGAACATAGAGACCTGCCATAAATAAACTAATTTCACATTTGTACTGTACATCTTGTACATCCTAGACTGGTATTGTTCATTTTGTGAACATAGAGACCTGCCATAAATAAATTAATTTCACATTTGTACTGTACATCTTGTACATCCTAGACTGGTATTGTTCATTTTGTGAACATAGAGACCTGCCATAAATAAATTAATTTCACATTTGTACTGTACCTCTTAAGCATATCCTAGACTGGTATTGTTCATTTTGTGAACATAGAGACCTGCCATAAATAAACTAATTTCACATTTGTACTGTACATCTTAAATACATCCTAGACTCTTATAGTTCATTTTGTGAACATAAAGACCTGCCATAAATGAATAAATTTCACATTTGTACTGTTCATCTTGAGTACATTCTAGACTGTTATTGTTCATTTTGTAAACATAGAGACCTTCCTTAAATAAATTAGTTTCACATTTGTATTGTACATCTTAAGTACATCCTAGACTGTTGTTGTTCATTTTGTGAACATAGAGACCTGCCATAAATAAATTAATTTCACATTTGTACTGTACATCTTAAGTACATCCTAGACTGTTGTTGTTCATTTTGTAAACATAGAGACCTGCCATGAATAAATTAATTTCACATTTATACTGTACATCTTGAGTACATTCTAGACTGTTATTGTTCATTTTGTGAACATAAGAGACCTGCCATAAATAAACTAATTTCACATTTGTATTGTACATCTAGAATACATTCTAGACTGTTATTGTTCATTTTGTGAACATAAGAGACCTGCCATAAATGAATTAATTTTACATTTATACTGTACATCTTAAGTACATCCTAGACTGTTACTGTTTATTTTGTGAACATAGAGACCTGCCATAAATAAATTAATTTCACATTTGTACTGTTCATCTTGTACATCCTAGACTGTTGTTTATTTTGTGAACATAGAGCCCTGCCATAAATAAATTATTTCATATTAATACTGTACATCTTGAGTACATCCTAGACTGTTATTGTTTATTTTGTGAACATAAGAGACCTGCCATAAACAAATTAATTTCACATTTGTTCTGTACATCTTGAATACATCCTAAACTGTTGTTGTTCATTTTGTGAACACAGACCTGCCATAAATAAATTAATTTCACATTTGTTCTGTACATCTTGAATACATCCTAAACTGTTGTTGTTCATTTTGTGAACACAGACCTGCCATGAATAAATAAATTTCACATTTGTACTGTACATCTTGGGGACGCAAATCCGACGGGAGGCGCATTTGGGGACTCATTTCCGACTTCTGTTTTCCCAGTTGTTAAAAACGGATGCATTTTGGCCCGATGCAATTGTCACTGACGGGAGAGTATTGTACGCCACTGAATTCGTGCACGAGTGAGGAGATCGCGGTAATCACGCTGGCCCTAATTTTTCTTCCAAAATCGCGTAACAGGAACCAAGACCCTTCGTAAAACAACAGAAAACTTTTTGGGACCTTCTGATCCGTGTCTGCATTGCAGTTCTAACACATTACATAGGCCCTACCCCAAAAACTCCAATACTTTCTTTTAAAAATGTCCGTATCTTCAGAAATTCCTTCTAGATTAAACCTTCTTCAAAAATACTGTTCCATCAACAAAACAGGTATCCATTATTAATCCATTCTAATAAAAAGGATAATAACTATTAATCCATTTTGATAAAAAATAATGATAAGCGAATGACGTCACGCTCTCTGACAGTGCCATGTGGCCTTATCAAATCATGCCGCGCACCGACGCGGCCTCGGCGGCACGTGCGTCCAGTTCGCTGGCGTTATATTTATTAGTACGCGTATCGGTGTTGTGCACCGCACCACCCTGTCCCCAAAAAAAAAAACATTCCAAGAGCGTACGGTTGAACTGAAAGGAGTGTACAATATTGACTTACATTTTTAAATCATTTCATGATTACCAGAATGTTTTAATTACTTACAAGATTAACAGAAATAACAGGAGAAATTAACTATATATTTTTATGTGCCGTAAGTACAGTGATTACAGCGTAATCGGTGACGTAAATAGACGGTGTAGTCGTGATGTTAGAGCCGAGGCAATTTCCACGTTAAAACAGATATAGGACGGAGTCTCACTAGCATCTGCATTGCATGTAGTGCGTAGCACATGTAGGGCATACAGAGGGAGATGTTATTCCACTAGGTACATATAGGCCTAGTACTCACAGATATATATAAGTAGATACCAAACTCTTTGACGTCAGAGTTTGGTAGCTACCTTATTATATATCTGTGCTAGTACCAGAAAGCGTGACGTCATTCGCCCTATACTACATATATGCCGATACTACGTATAGGCCGAAAGCCTATTCGTAGTATAGGTTGAGTTAACTATACGTAGAAATAATATAGGTAGAATTAACTATACGTAGAAATGTATAAATTGAATATAGGTAGAGTTAACTAACTATATAGGTAGAGTTAACTAAATATAGGTAAAGTTAAGTATACGTAGAAATGTGTAAATTAAACATTCCAGGGAAATTGTTGATTTAAAAAAAAATTACAACCGATTTAATTTTATTGTTACTTTTTGTGCACTTTTAGTTCAATAAACCAATAATTTTATAAGTCATTAATATAACAACTTTGATTTTGACGTCATCCATGGATTAAGTGCGAGAAAAAATGACGAACCATGCCATAGTGCAGATACTTTTCGCGATACCGGTACGGTACGGTACGATGCCAATGCGTTTATTACTCAATATTGTTTTACGTCTGAACATGGCAGATTGAAAGGTTAAAGCATTTTAAAGGAATTACTGCCTAACCTTATCGAAGTCGTTATGCATTACGATTAGGCCCTAGCCTAGTTGGTGAAGGTCGGCCAACACCGTAGGCCTATTCAACGAATAACGTTAGCGATGGGCCGGCCTTAGCCACGTGTACACCCCCGGTTCCGTAGTAATTGCTGTTGGCCTGTTTCTATTTTATAAAGGCTAGGCGTACGCAGTCAGACATCTGTGACCCTAGAGATTTACAATGTAATATTAACTAAGGTGGACCTAGGCCTAGTTATTGAAGACTAGTTTAGGCTCGGAATTATCGGGTAGTATGAAAAAGGTTAAATAATTCAAGCTACCAACTTAACTAATTCAAATTCAGACCTAGCCGATAGACCTACAAAAAAGGCTACAGTCTTGTTAGTTATGGATTCGAATCATTTACCATTGTTTGGCCGTACTTTCTTTCACTTTAACCTGTTTCTGTATGCTGACATTGTAGGATTGCTGTTGTTTACTGGTCTGCGGCCTCACGAACGCCTCCAGTAATGTCAAAAAGTGTATTGTGGGATATGACTAATAGCTACATTCTTGCAAGACTACATGCAAGTTAGAACTTGACTAACATTAACAAAATTTAGGCTATAACTTGCTTCAAATTAGCTGCCCAAACCAACTTAATTCGCCTGGTGATTTGTTGTGTATACTGCTTGAATTTAAACAAAACTTGGCAAAGATTTCATGGCTACTGGAAATGAAATAACCCATATTTGGATATTTTTGAAGGGAACATTATATATGCCAAACATAAGGTGAAGGCAAATAACTCCCACACTAGCTCTATGACACATGCAATCATTGTTACAGTTGGGCTCATTTTGTCAGGAAAAGCTATTAACTCTTGTTATTAGTTTATGTGGTTCAAGCCAATGAATTGTTAGTTTGCCATGCCCATCCCAAACCTATAAACTTTCTGGTGTTGAAGAGGAACACATTAAACAGTTAAATAATTCAATTGTGTGTAGGGTAAAAAAAGTATAATTTGTAAATAATACAGGAAATATACATGTCAATCAATTGACTTAAATAACTGGTACAGATTACATAAAATGGTATGTAAATTCAGGTGTTTAAAACAGATCAACACATATTATCCTGCCATTAACTTCTAAAAATCATTCCTATAAATTTTCATGTGCATTTATGATAGAGGAATTGGGACTTTATTTTGGAGGTGACAAATTTACAAAGAATAAGTAACAAACTTTGACATCACAATTTTGATTTAACTTTTACAACTGGTAAATCAACTTTACAAACATTCCTGACGGTTTTCTTATGAAACATCTTCTGTGGATGAACGTACTGCCATAAGTCCTCCACTTATCTACAGCTTTAGCTGAAATCAGCAAACTTTGTGAAGTGATGTTGATGTAGGTATAGATATACTACAGTATGTTATTATTTAACAATATGAGTTTTAAAGAAAGAAACATAAATCAACAAAATTTGAGGTTCTTCCTATGCAGTCTAACAACTATAGATCCCCATGGTTGTAAAGTGTGGCCTATATTCAACTGAGTTAAGCCTAGTAAAAGACATGTTAAAGTGTGATTTTTTATGTCTGTTTACTGCAAGTAAAAACCTGGTCTAATGGTTTTGATGTTGGATTTTCATTTGGGGTTTGTGTCTTTTTGGTTAGGCAGACAAATTTGTATGTATAAAAATGGTAACACTAAAATTACCATTTCATTTTCTGATAACCTGATAATAGTACATTTCACTGCCAAGAAAAATCATTATACATGTGCCTGGAGTCAGAAAACATGTGGACAGGGTATTGTGTACTGCAAAATGATATACAGGTATTCAGCTCACTAATATCTGGTACAAAATTAATTTACATTGCAAAAATATTTGTACTCTGTAGTACAGTCAATGATTTTTAACAATCATACAATATAAATGTTGGAATACTATTGCATTGTAATAATTTGTTCATTGGATACTAAAGCTAAAAACAAATGAGAGCAGAACTAAAGATTGCCTATCAATGAGAAGAGAAAGTTAAACTTTATGAATTTATGGCCTGCAATTGTTGGTAAATGATGTTGAACAGAAAAATGTGAATGAAACTGAAAACTGATAGTTTATTAAAATAGAAATAAAAGTGATAAGTGAATAATTTGATCTACTGTATCTCTACCTATCTAAACAAGTTAGCACTTAACTTACTTTCACTTTGATTTATACACACCTATCTGCCAGTTAGTCAGTCTGTTTAGACTTTGTTTGATGGGTGTTTTGTTGATTGCCAACTATAAAACTAATTAGACCTAGGCCTATTTTGGTCTCATGCCCAATTGTAATGCTGCGTCTCAAGCATGGCCTTTTAACATGACAGACATTTACTAATATTCTCTTTTGTCTTTAATTAGCTGACGTTTTCTTTCTTTGTTAACGACTGCTGACGTTTATCGATACACATAGGCCCTACTGTGCAATGTATTCTAATCCAGTAAAAGTTATTAGTGTACACATAACAAATGTCCCATAGTAAATGCGCGTGCACAAATTAGTATGTGACTAATAATTAACCCCACCCCAATCTACTATAATAAGTATAAATGATCTGGAGACCATCTTTCTTGAGTCTGTGGGAAATAGAGATGATCCCTCAATAAAAAAACAGCAAAAGTAAACGACAAATTGCAACGAAATAAAAAAAAAGTAATATTATAAGCTTGACATGGGTATTTTGTTACAAATTCTAATTTACAAATTGATGAGGAACTTGAAGGCTTGAAGCTTTCTCAAGTCAATAAAATGATAATGTACATAGCCCTAACGTTATGCTACCAAATTGCAAGACTGGTTTCACACAATGTAGGCCTAAGTTACACTAACGTTACTGTAGCCTGGCTAGGCAACACAATGGCCTATGATTACCCCGGCGACGCTTTTTGAAAGCAATCAATCGCTACATACATGTCTGAATAAAATAAGATTTGATAAGCAACTTATTCTTGTTCCTAAATAAAACTGAATTTATTGCCCATATTTGTCAGCGTTTACGTCGATCGGTTAAGATTAAACTAACGGTGTACATACGGCGTTAGCTAGCTTCATACTGGTCAAGAACAACTGGCACAATTAAGATAGCACACTATTTTAGGTTTATCGAAAATGTTAAAGACATTTACTAGTTTTAATCATTTATCCCTTATCAGAAAGGTTGTTCGCGTAGTATTTTTCTTGAAAATATACTTCTGTTAGGCCTAAGTTAATAGGTGCGATACATGCCTGTCTACAATCTAACGCTGCGCTAAAGTATTGACGTCCTGCATGTACTGTAAAAAGAAATCGTTGGTTTTGTTTTCTTGTTAGAAATAAAATGAACAATAATCTTGGTCAGAAATATAAGTTATGATTAAAACTAATATAAATAAAATTAATTTTTAAAAGTAAAGAATTTCAATTTTTATTTTTTAGGTTAAATTTGCAGTTTGCCTATTTTTTAATTAATTCCAATTTTGAACGTAGCGACATGTCTACTGCCCTCTCATGGAACCAATATTGGTGGAGGACGAACCAAAAAGTATCACGCACTGAGGTATAGGAGTTTCGACTCTCGGCCTTCGGCCTGTACGTAGTATAAGGCGAATGACGTCACGCTCTCTGCTAGCACTGTGTGCCAGTGGCAGTCTCGTCGGTTAAGGACAGTCGAATGCTTACAAAAATATCTTCATATCCATCGAAAGGAAAACACTAGTCCAATACGGTCGATGATCATGGAACAACCGCTAGACCCTTTTCTTTCTGTCTTTAGAATTATAGTTATATCTGTAGATACTGGCAGTCTGCAATAGTCCTAGGTACATCGACTTGGTCTTAGGCTACACCGCAGCAATACGGAGCGCTATGATGCATGCATTGGCGCGCATTGGCGGTAACAAGGGCACTTTTGATTGGTTGTCAAGAGGTCTTTCCACACATACAATGAAATGACTGGTTGAAACTTTGCCTCAGCTGAGGAACCACATTTTTGGAAGTTCGCACTAATACTTGGTGTATGTAAGTTATAGGTGGGTTTCTTCTCATTCTCGAGGTCGGACATCCGAAAATGTTGTGGTGCACGGCGACGTAACAATGCTTTTCTGACGATCTCAAATTTCAGTCAAAAGGGAAAACAAACAGTCAGTTATCATTGCAGTCAATGGGAGAAAAATACATTATTTGTCAATTTTCGACAAATACTGGACATAATTTGTTTTTCTTCACAAATGTTGTGTATTAGATAATAGTTTCCAATATATATGAGTACCATTAATTTTCGCTGACTGGCTGAGGCGACGCAAAGTATTTTCATAAAAAATATCCCATTGACTGTAATAATAAAGTTTCCCCTCCAACTTGGCAAAACCGTACTGAGCCCGTACACGGCTACGTCGGGGCTCCGACTTCGAGAATATGGGAAAATCTGGTTACCTAACTTTATGGGTAAAACGTTTCCCTCTTTTTTTTTACAGTGCATGTACAAACGTAAACAATAAAACTTGACTATATTTCCACATGCGTTTTGCATATTGTGTAGTATAGCTCTCATTGACATGAAATTTGACTAGTATAATACACCTTCTTACCATGCGTTGTGACATACTTATTTGCCCTTGAAATGTCAAATTTGTGAAAGCTTCCTTTGCCCCGTGGATCCCTACCGGGGCTTCGTCCCTGGATCCCACCAGGAGCCCCTGGACCCAACGTCGATAAGTCCAGCACTTTGCGCTCGAAGAGACACCTTCGATGTCACCTCGACTGCACTACATAAATTGTCAGTTCAGCTCAATTCCCCCCCCCCCCCTTCCCCCTCCACCCCTCCCCCCTTCATATGGAAATTCTGGCCACGCCACTGCTGGTATGGTATCAGATAACAAGAAAGTCACGACTGAATGCAATCAAAATACTAAAAGCACTGTTGATGGGTTCGACTCGAATTCATAGTTCTCATTTTTGTACTTGACTTCATTTGATTTTATAGGCCATTTATAGGACAATTTAGGAATATAATTTAAAGTATCTGGTCAAAACAATGGTCTGAAATCAATGACAAGACAATCAGTAATTGGTTGGGGATGCCAGCCACCACTGGGGCTAATAGCTTAATTCCCACTTCACCTTTGTGACTTCCAGGCTTCCAGGTACAGTGCACCTCAGAATGTTTCATCATTTACTCATAATGGTCAACCCATTAGCACACACACTACCTATATTCAATTCACAATGGCTCATACAACTGTACAGTGTATTTACATTTACCCGTGTATGTATGAATCACATCATGGAAATTTTCCGACCGTTTTGCCACAGAGGCTTTTTCAAAAATCCACCATAACATATCAAAAACCTTCCTCAGATCTTTTAGTTTGTGCGGTTTTGAAATAAGGATCATTTTGGCAATTTTTGTTGATGCAAAACGTTCCTCGATAAAAACTTCTCTAAAAACAAATTTGCTTGGCTCGCTGCCAATTTGTGTTAAAATATCATATACACAACGATGTTTATTTATTTCTTAGTTTTAGTCCATTTAAGGACTTACTGGTATTTTTGATGTCATGCCTTGCAGGTCATAATTGAGTAGACTTTATGTTTTATTTCTTTCCCTTCAAATCAGTATTGAACTTCCCGTCCAAAGCTTTGTTACTTAGACCTTGTAAACATGTAAATATCTTTTATATATTTTCCTTTTTTATATACATATTTTTGATAGATTTGTAGTTTTAACATACTGTTGTTCTCATTGCATTTATTGTAATTTGTATACAAACTGTTTGTTACCACATACCTCAAAGGAGGTCTCAGATCAAATAAACTGTAACTGTCACGGCAATTTTTATATCCGTTTTACCTTGCTAGAGGTTTAGCATTGTTATCTCGAAAAAAGTTTTCTTCACAACCCGAAAATTATCTTTTATCTTACACTTTACATGGATTCCTTGTTTTTTAATAAAACAAAAAAGAAGGGAAATACATTAAGAACTGTAGAAAACTCTTCAAAAAGATAAATATTGAAAGAATAAGGTATCGTAGACTACTTTGTTATTGCGAAACACGATCAAAGAAAGGAGTTAAAGATTTGCAAAGTTTTTCTAACTTCCGGTCGGTTCTGATAACTAATAAAGAGTCTTCGAACAAGTTCGAACCCATCAAAAATTGTATTACAAATTTTAAATATTGCATATTCATTTCACATGTACCAATTAAAACTTGCATATTGGAGTTTTAGAGCAATGAATATTCATAGATCTGATATGTTGTTTGATACGATTATCATAATAATTGATAATTCATGCGTACACCACCCTGAATATAAAAAGTATATCATTACAATGAAAGATGATTAAAAATTTGAATACAGCCATTAAAACAACCAAAAGTCCAATGTGATGAAATATTCAGGCCAATATTTTAAGATATGATATGATATATGGAATTTATATGGCGCATTTTTCTAGACGCACTTCTACAACTATATGCGCACATAAACTTAGTACTTGAAAGGAAAGTGAATGAACACAGCATTTTCACGCTTCTCTTCTCAAATAGTGTTCAGAGAACCAGGCAGAGATGACTCTCCTGTCATCGGGACCGAGTAGGAGCAGACGAAATGCTTTCGCTTTGATATTCGGCGTATATCTGTCTGCATATCTGTGGAAATATCGAGTTAGACCTGACCGAGGCTTGAACCCGGGACCTCCAGCATTTCAGTCGTGCGCTCTGCCAACTAAGCTACCTATTCTCCTATTTTAAGATATCATTTAAAAAAATGGATACGTCAAAATGATCAACCTTAAACCAATTAACAGTCCAATTGAGGACCGCCGTGAAAGAAAATGACAAGAACAAAATCAGTGATGTCTCTTTTCTTTGACTTTCAAGAAAAAAGTTATTCCTTTGTCATGTAAAAAAAAAAAAAAACCTTTCCACCTCGTTTTGACCATCTGACCCTTTTCATCTATCAGAAACACCCCCTCCGCGTACCAACAAACACACAATTCGTCGTCCGTGTGTACCAGGCAGCCAGCCACTTCAAATAACAACATCAATTTCACATGCACATTTCAAATAAGTTAAAAATTTTTTAGTTATAGCTCGAAAATAATATTTACATATTGTCAAATACATGCAACGAATTTGTTTCCCCCAGTAAACTTCATTATTGTTACTTCCCCTCCCCCTTATATCTTACCTCTCTCTAAATCCTATATTTTATAGGGCTGTAGGGTAAGCAGTTAAGATACATTTAAAAACGTAAGTCGCATTGGTTGTTGCCCTTTGTGAATGAATTTCAGATTTTCGCAGAATTTTAAGAACTCCCAATAGCACAATTAACGTCTTCTGACTTACGAAATAAGCCACACCCACCATATAGCAACGGCGGTAACTAGGTGGTGGCAAACAATCTTCAAATACGCAATAGTGCATTACCAATTCATTGACATTTAGAGGCCTGCCGCAAGTTTTGGTCCATTTATGGCACTTCTCCGGATCTTTAGAGTTTTTAGCAAAAGTGACAAACAAAATTCAGTTTGCTAAATATTCTGGGTGCAAGCTGTCAATCATTAAACCAAGAAAGGTTAATTGAATATCGTGTTTGAAGGTACTTGTAGACTTAATTCTTTTCTGTAGTGGTAGGCCTATATCTACTTATTGCTGGTTGGAAATAACAAGTAATGAGATTTGTTAAGCCAGCAGCAAGCGCAATTTTTTACACCATTTTGCCGTCACTTAGTCTGTGTGCAGAAATTTGTTTTGTACAGTAAGTTGCATTTACTACATCAGCGCGCACTAATAGCTAGTTGTACTGTACCAGTACCGCGTAAGATGTTTACCCCCACTTGCGCAGATTTTGTTGCTAGGCTAATTCATGTGGTGATTGGTTGAAACAAACTGTCAATTATTAAACTTAGATAGGTCAATTACCAGCGGCGTGTCAAGTAATATTATAAGTAAGATTTTTTCCCCCTTGATATTCAACGAAACAGCATGATCCCTTTCACGCGGATTTAGGCATCTAGGGGGGGGGGGACGGGGGAGGGCTGGGGTACAGCCCTCTATAAGTTAGGTGAGCATGTGTTTTCACTTCACCCGACCTCATTAGCCCCCCAATATTTTGGACGTTCCGTCGTCCCTGGGCCGCATCCATTATACTGTTAGATGCACATCACTCCCCCCTTACCCTACAAGTCGTCAAGGAAACAAATCGGGACTGATTAAAATGTTATGCAGTAAAATATGATATGAAATGCAATAATTCGTTTGCAACCAACAGCCGCCTTTAAATTAAAACATCTTAAAAAGTCTATCAGTCTAATGAACTGATAAAGAACATAAGATCTAATAAATCCCCATGACCACTCTGGCTTAAACAAATCTATTTCTGTGACCAATTAACTTGAATTGTTCACCACGTTGAAAGATCCGCCTCCGGACACACCCATATTTTCCCCTACCATCTGACCCAGTGAATATCTAAACAAAATTTCACTGGGCGTTCACAATCATTCATAGGTTGCTGGTGCAAGGCCCGAAGGAACATTGAAATTTTCGCACCATCAGAATTAAAGGAAAAGTTAATATTATAATAGACTTGGCACAATGCTCATGTAGAAATAGTTTGAATTATAAATAGTCACTCTGGCACATTCATCAATTATGACGCCAGTTCTTGTAATTATGATAAAGAAATCAATGCGTCCATTGTCGCCCATTGTCTCAGATTTTCGTTATAATGTTAAAAAATGCACTGATCTGATCATTCACCGGACGATGTTCAGGTGTTTCGCTTTTTTTTTTTTTTTGGAGTTCATTTATCTATAGTCCACTCGTCAATATTTACACCCATAAAACTGTAAATAATCGCGTAAGTGGTTGTATTAAGAAAAAATATCTCTGCAGGTTATATATTGCATTCATTCATTCCACGTCCATCGACGCTTTGATATATTTTCTCATACACTCAACATTTTCGGTCAAGTTTTAAGTTGGTAGTTCCAGTTCAATGGTCAGCTCACTAATGGCGAGCCTTTTTTCTTAACGTCACCATTGTTGTCACCATTGGTGTGACCATCCTTGTCACCAATGGTGTGACCATCTTTGTCACCATTTGTGTGACCATCCTTGTCACCATTTGTGTGACCATCTTTGTCACATTTAGTGTGACCATCCTTGTCACTAATGGTGTGCCCATCCTTGTCACCATTTGTGTGACCATTATAGTCGCCATTAGTGTGTACTGTATCAGGGCCGCCATTAGTGTGAACTGTACCAGTACCGTCGTTAGGGTGTTCCTTCGGCAGATCTCCGTTGACGCCCCCCGAATCTCCATTCGTCCCTTCTCCTTTCTTGATATTACTATTTGTTGCAATTTTTGCTGGACCGTCACTACCATTGACTCCTGTATCGGTTACGATGCCCTCGATATGGTCATACTCAGCGTGAATAGCTTTGGCAAAGAACGTCAGTACCTTGTTCCAAGCGTCTTTTGTCTTTTCGTTGAATTTTGGCCCCAACTCTGCTTGAATCGTTTCAGGATAACCTGTCCAAAGATCTAAATATAAGAAACGAAACAATGACAATAAAACAATAGGTATTTTTAGTGCTTTACTTTTGGGCATCACAGATAAAAGAAAATTAAAGGCAATGCCCCTCTTTGAAATCATTGTTCACGCGATGAGTTACGCAACAACCAGGGCCTTTGAACCCGGGGTGACCATTTTACATATCTCAGATGACTTTACTTAAGCCCCCTGACTGCCTGAATTACAAATTTGTCCGAAACCCGTCATAACCGTTGGGTTTAACCAACGTAGTGTGCACTGCTGTTCATGTCCCTAATCATCCCATCATTCATCGGTTGGTGGCATATGCGTGATTATGGATGGGAAGCATTTGCTTCCAGCCAGTGGCTTAGCTATGCCCTATGCCCCCCCCCCCCCGACCTCCCTATCTCCCCCACAAACACACACACAGTTTTGCGAGGAAATTTTCAAACAATTGGGATAGTCTTTGTTTTTAATATATTTTTTGCTTTAAAAACAAAATTGTCCTCAGAAGTGGACTAGATTTGAACACTTTGTCTTGAGAGGGGGTCGAGCATCTCGGATCCCTCACTTTTAATGTTGGCTATACGCCGCTGTTTCCAGTAGTCCTGTTTTTCCGAAATTTTGTATTTATTTATTCTTTTTTTTTGCAAGAAATGACCAAAATGAGGCAGATCCTTTTTTTTTAGTTTTGCTCCTTCCAAATACTAAGGGGGTGTAACTTGACTTCAAACGCTGGGATTATAACACAAACATGCCCGACGAAAATTGTCCAGACTTATCTATAAATGATATACATCCACAATTACACTATTCAGCAATGGAGAACAAACCTCCTCCCCCCTCCCCCTCCCCCGCCTGACGTCGTCATCTCCCGGAAACTCTGACAGTATGAAAGTTTCTAGTTTCTAATGCCTCAAAATGGCTGAAAATCAACACAAAGTTAGGAAATTCAGTTGATGATTACGGAAGACATTAAATTTTCAAGTCAAAATTCACTTAGATAGGCTTTTGGGCTACCTATGCCCGTGCGGGACCATATTACTCAGGGGGTGAGAGGGGGGGGCGATGACTTTTTGTCCGACTCGAAAACCTATAACGATGGTAAAATAACAATGAATCTGTGAATAAACGATTAATTTTGTGGAATCAATTTTCTTCCCATTTTCGGACAATTTTCTTCCATTTCCAGGAAGTTTTTTGATTTTGAGGAAACATCCTTTAATTAACTGGAAATCTAGCCGAGTCGGGCATGATTCCGACAAATCACTGATTTAAAATTGTACTGGTATTTTACAGTTTTACCTCTCTGCTTGACTATAAAAGATCGGTGTCAAAGGATTATTGTCATCATCATGTCGAGTCGGCATGACCCAGATATCTAGCCGACAGAGTAGGGCATGATTCTGCCAACTCGCGATTTTTTCGCCAATCAATTTTCGGGAAATTTCCTTCAATATTTGGGAACTTTCTTAATTTCCGGGCAATTTTTGGAACATTTCCTATATTTCCGGAAATTTTCTTCCACTTTCAGGAAATTTCCTTCATGATTTTTCCCGACTAAGATAAGTATCCGGCCGACAGGGGCTACCGCCCCAGCCCCCACTTTGTACGGCCATGGGGTTACCACAGGCAGAGGAGAATTCCCCTTGATAATTGAGAAAATTGTGGGGCCGGTTTAGGGGATGAGCCCGTCGGAAGCTCTGAAGATTTCTTGCTTTTGATGCCGCAAATTAGCCTATGTCATTGAGACTCATGATTTTAAATATGTGTGGACAGGATATGATTCATATATGTCTCAGTTGGCCAACCCAACAATTGGTATGCTAAGTCGAGTGGAGATGATTCTCTGAAATAAATGTACATGCGACAGCTGAAGTCAGTCCCATCTATTTGTTTTTCTTTCAAAATAACATTATCAAGGTCCCTCGCCTTTTGGACGTTGACATCAAACTGTCAAAATTGCAGTTGCCCTACGAAAACATATTTCTATGACTGTAGGAGGTGAAACACCCCCAAACCCTTTAAGTTACGCCCTGTCTATACTTTGGGTGTGTAACTCCCTCCCATGGTTGTCAGAGACCGTGACAGTTTAAACCAACACGCCCACGTGGAACATGTGTAGTTAATTATAATCTTCTCGAAGCAACACAATTACCGAATGGAGGAAGTTAGAACATATTGTGCAAAGAAGGTTGGGGAAACCCCACGGACCTGTATAATTGTGTTAAGTTTAGCGGGCCCGAGCAGCACCATTGTGGGTATATATGTGGCAAAGAGCTTCCACACTCTTTGTATGTAGACACGTGTATGTACCGAACGGCATAATTGCCCGGTTCCAACACTAATGTTTATGACCAGACGAAGACAGTGGACAAATTTGATGGAAGTAAAAGTATTTTTTATTTTTGTCTTAAATTACATCTTCATTGCTGTAGTTGTGGACAGGTATAACGGGTGTTTTCAATTGTTACATGGTGATGCACTTTTTATTTATTTATTATTTTAATTCAGTTCACCTGTATATTTCATCTTTGAACTCTTCCGGCGGTTTGCTTTGAAATCGAATGGTTTTAAGTTTGCCACATTTCAGGAAACTGATATTGCTAGTTTATCAGTGTAAAGGACCCCTGTCGTGCTTTTTGAACGGTGAGGTGATCGTGTTTTTACTCATTCTCATAAACAAAAGGTTAACTCAATATGAAAGGTCAAGTTCAGTCTTGTTTTTACAGCTTAGACAACATTCCCAGCCTCTAGATGCGATTATGTACCTTAACGGGGATACTTCTAATTAGGTACCCATAATGCAATATTCCACATTTTCCAAAATGCTGACAACCGCTGTCTGCATGTGACCAAAGAGTGTAGAAGCTCTTTGATGTGACTGTGTGAAGGAATTCAAAAATTTACTTGGATTTAACATTCAAAATTGGAACAGCTCCAGGTAGCTGAGAGTAAATGTAATCAAGAAGCATATGTGTGGGTGTGGAACTAAGGAGTGGTGGGGAGGTGAGGCTTCAGTGTAATAAAGGAAAGCTGTAGCCTTACTCTGACAGAGGCCTGCACTATTAATAGGCATATTTTCCCCTTATGTTGAGTACCAACAAGAGGACAGCAGATCCCATTTTTTAAATATTTGGAATGAGTCGACCGGGAATCGAACCCACGACCTCGCAGCTGGGAGCTAGTGCTTTATCAATTTAAGCAAACACTCACTTGAAGAGAGGGCACGTGAGGCAGAATTTCCATAAATGCCTACCATTTTTGTTTGATTTCGCGCTAAGGGCACAGGCGTTTACAACGTGGAAAGCCCCCCCCCCCCTGATGGGGGGGGGGGTGGGGGCACTTCCATACTAAAGTGATGGGTAGGTGCCGCCCAGAATTTCAAAATTGGACTGCAGTATGAAGATTTTTTGGTAACTGCAGTATGACAGTTTATGATTTTGATACCTGCAGTATAAAAAATAAGTGATTTTTGATACCTGCAGTACGAAATTAGGTGATTTTTGATACCTGCAGTGCGAAAATAAGTGATTTTTGATACCTGTAGTATGAAAATATGCAATTTTTATGAGACCAGCAGTATGAGAGATTGGATTTTTGGCACATGCATATATACCCCACGGGGAGGGAGTGAGGGGGGGAAGGTGGGGTGGAACATCCCGTGCGGACCATCCTGGTTACGAATTTTCTTCAATTAACTGAACTACATACCTCAAAATACTCCCGCAATACATGGTATGTGTGATGGGACCTTGCGATGTTCTTCAGCATATCTTGGAGCACAGCGATGTCGTCTAGATTCTCAACCAAAGAATTGATGGTCGCCATGAATCTCAGCCCATGTGCCTTCATCTCGCTGCTGTCCTGGATCTCTTCAATACTCTTTCCGCGAAACTGGTCAAACAGGTCTTGTACTGAAGGGTGGTCAGTAAAGAATCTGCGGTAGATTCAAAAGTTGATATTATCAATTCCTTTAAAATTGGATTATAGGACAGTGGGCGCAAAATAGGTTTTTGGAGGCGGGGCGGAGCAGGGTTGGGGTGCACATTCCCCCTCCCTGAATCTGCCATTTTGGGGCATGGTGTAAATGAGCAGTGCACGCTGAGCATCTTGCAATATTTTGCAACCCCCTACACAATTTCCAAGACATTCTACGTCCTTTGATATATTAGGAAAGAAAAGTGATAGGTGTCGAAAATGACGATTTGTTTTAAGGGGTGTTGCGTATCATGAAGATATAAATATCATGCAAATAGATGGTGTACTTAGACTCCCCCTATACGAGACGCCAGTCCATCGCAGTTTAACACCCCAGCAGTGCTGGTACTCATTTTACAGCTCAGTGGACTGAAACAAGTAGAGTGCCTTGCTCAAGGACACAATGCAGCACTCGTGGCGAAAATCGAACCCGGTACCTTTCGAATACGAGCATGACTCCTTAGCCATTGAGCCACTGCACCTCTTGCCTTCATTAATAGTCACGCCTACAATTTCGTTCATTCAATTGAAAAACAATTAGAAATCAGCCCGGCCTTTCTGGCCCGCCAGTCACCTCATATGGCCCACCACTTTTCAGAAATGTTGGTAGTGGTTAATTAGCAATTTTCATAGGATTTTAGGGGAAAATTTAATTTTAAGGAAGTAATTTTATTATCTCATCACCCACATATGTGGGGATGAGATATTGTATTCACTTTTCTATATAGGCAAAGAACTTCTTGTACCTCCTACACTACATGGCGACCCCCCCCTCCCCTTTCACCTTGATATTAGGGGGCTTGGTGGGGCCCACTAGGGGTGTCAGAAAATAAAATATGTTTATATAAAGTGGGAGGGCAAAATCACCAAATCGTATCATCAAGATACGAAAACACCATGCAAAAATATTAATATGGAGAAAAGTGAAAAATGCTCCTCCTGCACCCCTAAACCACGAATCTTCATACTCCAACTTATTCGCCCTGATTCTCTGAACGCGACGCGGCAAGCGATTCTTAAACAAAATTGAATAAAATCAAAGGAAAAGAAACATTTTGACCTCTTGTTTTCAGAGAAGGATCGTCATCACATGGCTATTCAGATGATAACTGAAAATTGATTAAAAGGGCCTTTCTACACCCATTAAAGCAAAATTTGCGTCGCGACAGAAAATCGCGCCCCACTAAAGCGAATTTCTCCACAGTTTGAACAAAAAAGAATTTCTAATAAATTTTTCTGCATCATCAGAACGACTCAATTATAAACTTCATCGTGTTGTAAGTAAACAGTCAAAGCATCTTATAATATTTGTTTCCTGTACGATTATCTAAAAATTGCTCGCCGCGTCGCGTCCAGTGTGTAACAGCCTTTAGAGTATGAACGATTAAAAATATAAAAAAAAATACACGCTGAAGCAAAGTCAATGGGCTTCAATGTGTGTTTTCAAAAAAGGTTACCCAGGAATTCTGGGCAAGTTGATTTTTGGTATAAAGATTTTCATATTTTGACATGAAAATCAGCACACGGAAACTTGAATTGGTTTTACACCTTGTAAATATCGTAATAACTCAATTGTTTTCCTAAAAGGATACAAATTTTTTGTTCAAAAATAAAGTTTTGACACATTTTCTACGAGCGTCTTGACAAAAATGTCATACGCACGTAAGCATTTTTCTCAACCAATAAGAAGATAGGACGCTTGTGTAAACCAATGTGCGTCGTATTTGCATGTTACTTATGTTGGCGCGTACAATTTGCATGTATTGATATTAACAAAAGAACTAAGGCGCTAAGGTAGATAGATTCGAATAATTTTGATAATGCGTAACAACGCAATATCGCGTCTTGTAACGAACGGGCAGTGTGGGTTTTTTTTTGTAATCTGCGCCCGTTTTGACCCCTTCTTTTTCAAGTTGCGTTTGCAACATTATTTGCAACGCTAACGTCCTGTGCACAAGACACTGAATTTCTTCCAGAAATTGCAATTTTTTACCCTTTTTACAAGGAATTCGGGAAATCTTCCAAAAAGTAAGTTGAAAAAAGTTGTTCAGCTTTATCTTTGTGTGGTTTCATTATGCAAAAGTTAAGGGCGTCGGTGTTGATTTTCATGCTCTTTTGTGACCACTGTACTGTAGGATAAGTTATGTATTAGCGATCGTGTCTACTACTTATAGTGAGATAAACATCTCACTTAGTATGCCCTACATACTATCACTACTTGCAATACTGCCGATGCATATGGCTACAGTACACAGCCATAGGTTATCTGACTACTACTACCCTAATCCGTAACCACAAATTTAACTGCCCATTTTATGAGGGCCATTGTGAACAAGTACAAAACCATTCCCAGTGCGTCCCTGTCATCCGGTTCCAGGACTTTAATTATGGGGAAGGGGGTAATTTTTAAATTTTGATAGTGCGCCACAATGCTATTGTCACCCGTTTTGGCCCTTTCCTTTTTCAAGTTGTACGCGCGCGTTTGTAACATCAGTTGCAACGCTATCATTCTGTGCACAAGACACTGAATTTCTTCCATAATATTGACCATCTTTACCCTTTTTTACAGAGAATTCACTAAAACGTAAGTTGGAAAAAGTTGTTGAGCTTTATGTTTGTGTGGTTACAAAATTTTAGGGCGTCGGTGTTAATTTGTCATGCTCTTTTGTGACCACTGTACTGTAGGAGAAATTATGTATTAGCGATCCGTGTCTATTAATCTCTGCCCGGCTTAAATCGCGGTGCCCAAAATCATGCTGTCAGCATCATGTCAAGTTGGGAGGACATGATTATAATTCCTACCTGATTCGAGCATGGCTCAGATAAATCACTGATTACGTCCGACATTTCACATCCCTGCTCGACCTTTTTGTCATATCAGTTAGGATAGTGCCATACATTCAGTGCGTTAAAATTGTATACGCCCTAACCTTTGCGCATTATTATGTACGCAGTACTGACCGTGCGTGTAACTTCTCATGAAACGTTTTGTCCCAAATTGCATGTAAACGCGGGAAGATAGTGCGCATAAACAGTGTTGCCAGCCACTTAAAACTTCACAGATTGTTTATCGTTGATGGTTAATTGATATAAGCGTCGGAAATGTCTTTTAACGCATTCCAACCCTAACCAAACATCTTAACGATTTTTCCACTCCATGCTGATTTAACCTTTTATTTTTTGGACGAGTCACAGCGCATTCGCGGTGTCTGAGCCACCATGCGCATGACATCGACGCTTCAAATTTGGGATACTAGTTGACCGTGCGCAGTAATGGGAACGGTTCACTGTGACATCACCGTAAAACTAGATTTTTGTTATTGGCAATCGAGTTTTACCTTAGTTTTCATCATCACCGAATTTTACCATAGTTTTCGTCATCATTGTTTTATTGTACTTAGTGCAAGAAAAACGGCGATTCAACTTCAAGTTGTCATTACTACTTTGTTACGAACTAACAGTTTTACAAAGGAAAATGGGGTAAGTGCTATCAGTGCCAAATATCGTTTAATCGTTCGGCTTTCTGAAAAGGTAACAAAGTAGACATATTTGGCACTTGTTCCTGAATATTCTCATTTTACAGATTCTCAATGAACAACTTCGTTTTTGGTCTAAGTGCCGCCGCCGCCGGTATCATGGCTTTCAAGTTTGCAAGTGACCTGCTGTCAGAAAATGAACCACTTGTTAAACAACCAGCCGACAATACCACTCTAAAAAACATTCTTCTTTTCTATTTGCTTGGAGGCAAGAATGAAGGGACCGACGTCGATGCCTTCCCAGTTTCTAACAAGGTTACAAAGGTAGGCCTATGTTCTCTTCAGTTCTTTTCAAAAATAAATGTTGAGTAATATCACAACTAAACTTTTGTCATTTAGTCTCATCATATAATGTAAATTTGTATTTTGGGATTCCAGGGTATAAACCTCCGAAAATTTCATATTTTTTCGCATTTATTCTCTTTAAATATATTACCCAGTGGCGCCAAAAACGGTCTAAGAAAGTGGCATTAGTTTGGTCCAAGAGGAAAATCCCTTTAAACTCCACTGTCTGACTGTCCATGAGACTTATCTTCAGGGGCGTGTCTAGCTTTTAACGTAAGGCTTTTTGTTTGGGGTTGGGGGAGGGGGTGAAGCCTCCTAAACACCAATCTTATAGAAACGTTTACCGAATTCTTGATTTGGTGCACACTAGAACAGTTTAGGTTTAAAATTAAGGGTAATTCAGTCAATACGAACTGAAAATCCCAACATCAGTATTTGGTATTGCGGTTAATTATATTTATGGCTTTGACGATGGTTTTTCTGTGTTGGGGATGGGGGCACCCACTTTGGGGAGCTAATTCCCAAATAGCCATTCTTCGACACATAGTCTTTTTAAATAAATCTGGAGTGGGGAAAAACATGCAGAAGGGATATATCATCTCCACACAATTTGTAAACTCAGCGGCGTAGAAAGATATTTGACATATAGAATTGGGGAGGGGGTGGGGAGGTAATTTTTGCCTCAACAAACTGACAAACCTAGAAAATATACAGGTTTCATACGTCCAAAAATTATTTGTAAAGAGGGAGGTCGTCAATTTTGGGAAATTTCCAAAAAACTTGAAGAAAATTTCCAAAAAAAGAAGAAGAAAAAAATCCCCCCAAAATTAAGAAAATTCAATAAAAATGAAGCAAGCTTCACGAAAAATTTAAGAAATTTTCACAAAAATGAAGCAAATTTCCAAAAAGGGAAAACAAAAATTAAAATATCCCGAGAATTAAAGCAAATTTCACGAAAATGAAGTAAAAATGAAGGAATTTGAAGCAAATGTCCCTACAATGAAGGAGATTTCCCAAAAATGAAAGAAATTTTCCGAAACTTTCCGACTCTGTTGTACTCAATGTTAACTATTGTTGAGTTGACGGTATCAATTTATCATTTCTTATCTTAATACATTTTTAGGGATATTTCCTAGGGTAAAAAAAAAAAAACTCAGTGGAGGGGAGGGGGATAAAAAAATGGAAGGGGATTTGTCCCCAGTATGTTAAAAAGGCTATGCCACCGCTTGCTCAGCGTACAGTCTTTTCGTGCTGAAATTCAAGCTTCAAGTTCTATATTTTAATATTTGAAAACTGTCACTAATCTGCTAATGTAAAATTCAAATTCGTTCTTCACTTTATTTTGAGCCTGAAAATTTTACCAGCAACGGTGGCGGAGTGGTAGAGGTTAAGAGGTTTCCGATTGATTCAATTTACTGTATATTTGATCTAATTTCTTGTTAAAAGATTGACGTTGGAACAGCCACAAGGAGGAGCAACAGATATGCACCTGGTTGTGTCCATTTTAGAGATGGCCTCAAGGCTACGTCTTCAACAAAGAAACAAACTCTGCACCGTGAAGATGAATTTGAAGTAGTCCAAGATAACACACTACGTTGGGCCAACGTTGGCCGAAGGTTGGCATACAGTATATCATGTTGGATTGGCATGCTAACATTGGCTCAACGCTGGACCACATGTAACCAACAGTTGGCAGATGGTTGGCTAAGCCATCGTTGGGCCTACTGTATATCTACAAGCACCCAACCAAAAGTCACATTTAAACAACGAAGTTCCAATGTAAACCTTCTTTTTACTACCAACCTTTGCCCACCAATTTGTGCTATCTGGGAGTCATCATCCATCTGAGCAAGGAGGAGTGCGCTTAATTCAAGATGAATTGAATGAGTCCTGCTTTAGCTTCATACGACAGTAATTAACATGGGAGATACCCCCTCCCTTCCCCAACCCTTACCCCAAAACCCGTCCACCCACCCACGGTCCCACACACACATCCACCCACAAAGAAATCTCCAAAAATGGTTTTATGTTGAAAAGTCAAGATATCGAAAGTTGAAACTTTTCGACTTGATTTCTTAGTGTGTGACTATTAAATCACTGAATCGCGCCTATATTTTTGCAGATGTTTAAAAACTTTGATTGAAAGTATGTGCACTTCACCGTGTTGAAGCATGCGAATCTTATGTGAAAGAGGACAGTGTAAAGAACAAATGGTGCAAATGATGGGAAAGTCTATTTCTGTTATAATTTGATTGAGGATACAATAGAATATGCTACATCTTTTCGTCAAAATTTTCTGCATGTGCGTCACAATTTTGATGTACAATTTTAATAGAAGAAAACAAATTGTACATAATTGGTTTAGGTAATAATGCACGATGGAATTAAATTATCGCAGATCCGCTAAAGAACCATTCCACACCGTGGTCTCATTTCATAAATCTTTGTCAAGTTATACTTGTTTCAAGGTGATAGCATATCTCCTTTTTTAATCAATTTTATAAGATCAAAGCTTTTACCTGTTTACGTAATTCACACGAACTAAATGACGTACACACGCTAGGGCTGTAGGGACAGATCCACAGCCCAACTCAGAATATTTCGTACAATTATGGTTTGTCAACTGAAAAAGCTGAACATATCCACCGTAAAATTAGCCTGGTGTTAAGTCAGGCTGCTACGGCAACGTGCAGACTTAAACATTTCAAACAGCCTCAGTCTTAAAATAAACAAATTTTCCTCTAGTACACGCAGCAAGGGTGGCCCATATTCTTGACTTAACTTAGTTATAAAATCGGTACAATTTTTCACTCTTATTGTTAAAAGGATATAGGGTTTCTTTTAATTTTACCTTGGTTTGGTGACTTTCAGAAATACAATGGGCGCTCAGCATCTTCAGTTTATTGTTGTATGGGTCGATGCAATGCCTAGTTTAGCCAAGAAAGTAACTCATATCCCCGCTCATGTCGCATAACGCTTATGGTATCGTTTTAAACAAAACTAAGCAGTTATTTAATTTCAAAACATTCTGACGGAAATTCGCTTTCGGGCAAAAGTCATCACCGAATTTGGGGGTGACACGTCATCACCAAATTTGAGCAATATTCAACCACATATACTCATTTTGTACTGCTTTTAGCCCGAATATGTCTAACATATTGTATACTGGTGTATCCCGTTACTTTCATTTTACAAAATTTCTCCTGGGATGACCCCCACTGAATACTCAGCTGGTTATACATATGGTTATAGAACAAAATTTAAATGTTCCTACGTCACACATTTATTTCAAAATAGCATCATAACTTGATTTCTTGATTTTCAATAATTTTCCTTTCAGCATCCAGCAGTCCATGCGGGATGTTTGTTCTACCTCGTTCTTCCTGGCCCGCAAGTGTCATTCCACGCCTTGACGCCCTGAAAAAGTTCAAAAATTCACCACTCCCGAAAAGTGGGTATCATTGAAAGCACAATGACCGGTCGACCACCTATTTGCAACTGGATAAGATCGGTCGCAGTTGCTTCTGGTAAACAACTTTACATCGTCAGAAATGGAAAAGCTATCAAGATCGAGAAAGTAATCCAGCCAATAATTATCACGTATCCACATGTTGGTCAAATGATCAACGAACATGTTTAAAAATTCTTCAAGCTTAAAAACCTAGAAATTTCATCATCGCATCATATCCATCATCAAAAAACTCTTTTGAGTTTCTAAAAAAGGTCATCAACAAGTGTGGGTGTGTGTGGAGTAGAAGGGATGGAATGCAATCAAGCTTCAAATCAAAGGTGGGTAGTTTTTTGTGCGAAGTTTCTGTTGAGCAAGGGCCCATCTAAACTTCCTTTTAAAATCATCGTCAAACTTCAAATCATCTGTAACCTTCAAAATCCTCTTTAACCTTCAAAATTTCTAAAAAAGTCCATTTATCAATTAACAGATTCCACAAGATTAAACAATCTGGGAGCTGTAATTTTGACTTGATAACACTTTTTTGAAAGAAGGTTACACATCAATTACATCATTTACGTCACGTGTGGGTGTATATGTGTGGAAGAGCTAAGACAATCAAATTTCAAAACAAAATCTATTGACAGTATTGTTAGAGGGAAGTTGCTGTTGAACAAGTCTCAATTTAAGATTCCTGGTAAAATCACCTTAAAACTTCATAATGTCTTTAAGTTGCCAATAAAATTATCAATGATGAGATTTCATAAGATTACAACTACTTAGCACTTGACAATGTTAAAATGCTTGCGTCCACGGGGCCTTCAGACTAAATGAAAGTTTTTACTTAATCTCCAAACTTTTTCCATGCATAGCCTATAGCCAAAAGGCACTACGCCGCTCCCGAAGGTATTCCCATCGAGGTATTTCCCCTATCATGTTACCCATACGCTGCATCTTCCTGCTTTTGATTGTTCACCCATTAACATCAACCAATGATACAACATAGGTCATATCATCACGATCTCTATTTCATTACACTGATTGTCTCCCAGTCCTTTTAAAATCACCTACAAACTTCTAATAGAATTACAAAAAATAGTTCTTTAATAATTATGTCATCAATTTTTCTGGTATAGGTTAATTAGAACATGATTTCATATGATTACATAAATGAATTGCTTGACGATGTTTGTCCATGTGACTTTCAGGCAAAAGCAATTTTTGCATAAATTTATGTTGTACATGTATAGTTAAAATTACTCACGATATGCCGCTACCCTGAAGCTAAATTTACCACTACAATAGAGATTACATCATCACGAACGCTAACTCACACCCTCACTAGCTGGCTAGAATTTCAAATTAGTAGAAAATGTAGTCGTTTAGGACTGTGTCCACAATCATTAATTCTGAATGGTAGATCAAGTAGTACGGGGATCATACAGCAAGAGACCAATCAGGTGCCAGGATCGTTATGGCATCGCCCTTCCACGTGTCCTCTATCAGTCTATGCGAAAGCTTTAGGGAAGACCGCACACTTCAAACTGAAGTTTGTGTTAAGAAAGCCAGGCGAAGAAGCTTGACGGCTCGACTCAAGATGCATTAGGAACTGAAATCTTGGCCATCAAATTGAGTGACTTCCTTCGCAAAGAGGAAATCAGAGAATAGTCGAAACTACCTCCAGTCTCTACAATCTGCATGTGAGGCATGCGGAACTGGCCGGGTTTTGTTTAAGGGCCTCCCCACAAAACTCGCCAACCTGGTGTTATGGTGGACCTGAGAAGGAAGAAGGGGGAAATGTCGGCCTTAAAGTGAAGTGGCACCAAACCACCGAGCGTCGGACGATGCATGAGGTAGTCTAAGTAAGCTTTGTAGAACTTTGCATTGACTGTCTCTTTGAATGCAATGAGGCTATTGGATTTGTACAATGATTTTTCACGATTCTGCAACACTTTGGGTAATCTTCTCACACTCATGACCTCTTTGAAAATCAGCATGAACTAGGTACGTGTTCGACCTTGAAAGAAGTCAAGAACAACCGGACATAAACGAAAATGTAAAAAGCATAATCATCACGTTGAAGAAGTACACGAAGGCGTGCAAATCAAAATCAAGACGAACCAATGATGAGTTCTTCTTTTAGCCACAAACTGACAAAGTAATTCGCCGAATCTTGTCAACGTGATAAAAGGAGTCGTACAAGATTTTCTTTCCTTTTAACTCAAACAAGCCATGTTTAAACCAAAGTCATGATTAATTCAAACAAAGAAAAAGAAGGTGAAAAGGAAGAAAGATACAATTGTAGTACTCACTGATAACTTTGTTTTTCACTGGTAAGAGCCAACAGCTCACGGAATTATAACAACGGACACAATTTACGGAATCGGTACCAAAATAGAAGACAAACTCACCGAATTCAGTGCTCGTTGCAAACCATGGAGTTTGAAGCGTGCGTGAAGAGTTGCGTGGCGGGGTTGTTGAAAACGTAATAAATGTTTGAGTAAGACTTGCAATGATTTGATCGTCGCTGTTTACCATATGATTGCTTGACGTGTATATGTTATTGACTGCACATGTTCTGTCATGGTGGGGGTGCTGCTTTATACCCTAACTGCTTCCCAAACGAATTCAACATCAATTATGTTATCGTGGTTTAGTCGCAGGCCTATCTGCCTATGAGAGATTCGTATTCCTCAAAACGTTTCTGTTGATGTACCTCGCGTCGGCAAAGTGAAGTATCGTGTAGCTTATATCCATGACTTTGATCATTTTGCAGGTCACCCAGTCCCTTTCAGAGTTTTTGGTATACTCATGTTGTTCTTTGGCACTAGCCACCACATAGATCCAAACACAACTGCTTTTCTTGACATTGGAACGGGAGTCCCTGAGTAGGAGCACAGTTTGTTTGAGTAGTCTTTCATAGACTCTCACATCTGTGGTTGATATCTATTTTCAATATTTCTTAAATAATGTACAAGCTGTGTCCGCTTAAACCATTTCCGAAATAAACTCTGTACGTACAGTGTATTTATTATCTTATACTGTATGTATGGAGGGTGAAGTCAGTAATGCGTAAATTTTTAGTGGCCTTGGGATGTTCGATTTTCTAACATGTGGAAAAACCGATCATCACTGATGTATATGCGCAAATCTTTCATGTGAATCTTTTAAGTAGAGAGATTTCTGCATTACCTCTAGACGGCCGATCGTTGTTTTAGACTTAACATACAATCATTCTCTCTGTGCGTTAAACCGAACGTATTAAAAGTTTCCCGCTGTATTTTTCATAATCTTGATGTTTCATCTTTTTCTGAATAGTGCGAAGGTACCCATGACAAAAACAACAACAGGATTCGACGATGGTTTTCGTCCCACTTGTGTTTTCTCTCATGTGGCCGGGAATGGCAAAAATGTCGACTGTTGCGGTATTGGATTTTATTCAGCCATTTGAGTACTTTGGTGGATTGGTTGTCGTTGTATCCACGGCGACGAGCATGGTAAGGGACTAGGGCGCGAGACTTCTGGCGCAAAAATGTTCGAAGAAAGATTTACATTCAGACTAAAGATAACAAATATATATATCATTAGTTTAAAACAATATTCTTTAATCTCATACATCTTCGACTCCTGCATCTAGGAGGCAGGGTGAGCTCGATATTACTTCCTGGTCATCCAATCAGATCAAAGCTGCTACTAATTTTTGTCGCCGTTATAACTATCGCTGAATTCCTGCCATGCTATAGGTGTTATTTGTATTGAACTTCCATGAACATTAACCTTGAACAGGTTGAATAAAAGCTCCCCATTGTCCTCTATCCTTGTCATCCATACACTCAATCAGATTTCAAGTATGGTCTTAACTATGATTTTTCGCCAATAGGTCACGTCGCCATGAGTTTCGTGGGCAGATTCTTTTCATTTCCCTAAACTCATGCCTACCCATCACTTTTTGACAACAAAGTCTCCCATCACGATGTTGCAGTGTTACTTTGGGTAGTTCTGGGTACCTATCTTGAGAAAAACATTGTGGATTATTGATCATCGTCATTTGTAAAAGTATAACAATGAATCGCAGTAATCTGTATCTTTTATTCTTGGTTCTGAATGTTACAGTGGTGATACTGGGTCCATTGCGAGCTACCCATTCAAGTGAAACCTTCAGTCTTGAACTGGGCAATATCAACCCTACTCCCTTTATAGTAGCTGCGTTGTCCGCCCCATATTCCGAGGTCCCGGTACGTACACCAACATCACCCCAATAAGCAGCCTTTGTTGCACTAACTCCATCTTGTTTCACTGATTCCAAGCTGGGTACAATTGTAATTACGCATTTCATGGTTCATGGTTCATATTGCAGCGTTTCCAATGAAAATAGCGTTCCTGGTCTTCAGGGTTTTCAGCTTCCATATGTTATTAATTATTTTTATCACGCATCTTCCTTCTTTTCATTGGAAGTTATTTCCTAATTAATTTGTTGATGACAGTTTTGTGGGCTTAGATTTTTGGTAGGATGCCCAACGACCAGCTGACCAACACTCCTCCTTTATCAGCCGGGGTTGCGACCGTCCATTGCCATTTGCCGAGTCAAAGACGTAAACCTTGTTTGTTATTACTACTACTTGCTGCCTCTTACTTTTCGCTGTTCTTTTTGGATAGAAAAATGCAGTTTTTCTGACGAATGTGGGTAGGGGAGAAATTTGAGTTTGGGCAGGTACTGTTACCTTCTCGGATAAGAGCTCGATAAAGGTCTCATGTATGAAACACAAAACACAGTAGCGGACATGTGTTACCGTATTTGTTTTCTCGTATACTTGCGCACCAAAATCGAGATGGCTTGACGTCGAGTAAATGAGCTTGACGCTTCATTTGACTTGGTAAAAGGTAAACTTTGTTCTGAGCCGCGTGGTCTTCTATATAACGTTTGGATTAGTAATACGGAGTAAAAGAATTTTACAAAGTGTTGCGTTCGCACCGAGCGGCCCGAGCAAGACTACTTGGTCTAGATCTGGTATAGTGATGATATGTACATGTGCCTAAAAGTATTGTGGCAAGTTTGTTTTGTCGCCAAGAGCGAAACGCTTGTGTAGGGAATCTCTCACACAAACTTCATTTTAAGGTGGACAGACTTTCGCATCAGAAATACACGTGGTGAGTCCTGGCTTCTGGATAGGGTGTTGGACAGTTGGAAGTTAACTCCTGCCTTATTAGTAGCTCAGAATAATAAAATATGGTCATGATTCTAATGATATAGATATGATATTAATGGAAAAGATCTAAACCAATTGCTATAATATTTCAATATTCCCCTTTTTCAGTTTTCTTTTGATTAATATGGCAAGCTTCCTTTTTATTCCATTACGACATAACATGTTTCCAGCTAGAGATCAACAATTATGAAAGAGTTTTCTGGCAGGAAGATGTCATTTTATATGTCCATGATTTGGGAGATACCATTATCCATGTAAAAAAAAAAAACACCTCGGAGCATATGGTTACTAGTCCTTCTGTTTTATAAACTGATTGAATCTAGCGGAGTCTCGTCTAATTCGCCGATCCTTCCCCCTGTATACGTGTACCCACACACCTAACGGGCTATAACCGTAGATCGGTATTCAGTCCACCTGTTCATTCATTATCAAACATGGCAAATAGAAATAACCAAAAAACATCTTCATCTTTATATCAAAATCATTTAGATATATCGAGCAATAATGTTCGATTAAATGTTCTATTAACGGTTAATCCTTCTTTTCATCAAGTTTTGGGCCCAATAGGGGCCTGAAATTATTGCCAACCATCCACCCCTCCTACCACTTCCCCTTTTTCGCACCCACCCACACCCACACTGGCTACAACCAATGCAAGCACCGGTGGATAATCCAACGGTTCATTCATTATCAAATACGGCCATTATAATGTTAAAACCTCTTTATTTTCATCAAAATCAATGTATAATATCATCTTAATATCATAATGATATCATCTTCCAATAATATCAGAGAAACCTATATCAGTAATGTGCATTCTGTATAACATTTTGTATGTGTGTTTCTTTTCTTAAGTTGATAGTTAAGTAAGTTCGTAAATTCACACAGAAACAGAGTGCAAGAAGAAAATGTTTTGACGTAAATGTGAATGAGGTGATAGGACTTCTCATTACTCTACAACCTATTTCATACACGCTTTTTGATCACGTAGAAACAGGTACTGACAGGGCATGACTATAGCCAATGAGAGGGGAGGGATTCCTCCGAGCAAAAAAAAACCCTGTTTCATTTTCACAAGGTTTAGCTGGGAAATACCATATTATCTGATTATTACATCATCAAAAGAACATTGGCGTAAATCCGGTTGAAAATGTGTGTGTGTGTGTGGGGATGAAGGACGTGGGAGGGAGTGGAGGTGTGTGTGGGCGTGGGTGTTTGTGCGTATGCAACAATTAATTTTGTGTCGCTTATAACTCAAAAACTGCAATACACACATGAACCAAATTTGCTGAACGGGTACCCTTGGCTCGGAACTTTGGTCTTCAAAGTTTGGATACAAAGGTCACAGGTCAAATTGGGCAAGTTTTTTTGTGATGGCTGTATCTTTTGAAGGAACTGGTATCTTTACAAATTGCATAGACGGGCACGGTTTAACATTTTAACAAAATTTAAAAAAAAAAATGGAGGTCAAAGGTCATGGGTCAAAGGTGAAATAAGTCCTTTTTATGCCAAATTTTGCGCATTTTAAACTAAGAAAATACAAGACCTATACCAATCATATGTTGTGCCTTGATACCTTGGTATATGAATTAGTGTCCCGTAGACTCTGGGGTCAAAGGTCAAAGTTCACATAGCTATTGACCACTTTTCACCATTTTCTCCTATAATCATGGAATGGTACGTGTGATGTGAGTATGAATAGTGTCATACAGTAGGGTGAAATATTTCAGATGTTGTTTCAGTGATTAGGGTCAAGGGTCAGAGGTCAAATATGTGATTTTAGAGAAAATTATGTACTATTTTGTACATTTTTGTGCCACTTTGAATTCCAAGTGTAAGAACTATACCAATCTTATGTTTGTATCATGATACTGTGGTACATGAACTTGTGTCCCGTAAAGGTCACAGAGGTAGTGACCTTTTAAGCATTTCTCCGCATAGTTTTGGAATGGTAGGAGTGATCTGAGCGTGGGCGTCATATAGTAGGGTAACATAAATGCCTAACAATTTCAGATGTTGTTTTGGTGGTTAGGGTCAAAGGTCAATTATGCGATGTTAGTGGTAATTATGTCTCCAAGGTTTGGGTTACCAAAGGTCAAATGAAACAAGTTTTTGGGATGGTTGTGATGGTTTCCTTTACAAATTGCACAGGTGGGTAAGGTTTAACATTCTAACACAAATTATAAATAATTGGAGGTCAAAAGGTATGGGTCAAAGATCAAATAAGTGCTTTTATGCAAAATTTGCGCCATTTTAAACTCAAAACGTACAAGACCTATACCAACTCAATGTTTTACAATGATACCTTGGTACATGATTTTGTGTCCCGTAGACTCTGGGGTCAAAAGCTTAAAGGTCAAAGGTCACAGAGCTATTGACCACTTTTCCCCATTTCCCCATATAGTTATGGAATGGTAAGTGTAACGTGAGCAGGAATGGTGTCATACAATAAGGTACGATAAATGTGAAAAAATCAGAAGTTGTTTCAGTGATTAGGGTCAGAGGTCAGAGGTCAAATATGTGATTCTAGGGGTAATTATGTACTAATTTGTACATTTTTGTTTCAAATGTCACAGGGCTTTAGTGACCCTGTTTGCTATTTCCTCCACTATGCTGTATGCTTAAGGTGATGAGATCAGCAGCTCCATGGATTGCTTTCTTGTTCAATTTCTTGCCATTATTTTTCTTATTAAAATAAAAGAAAAGTTGAGGATCTGTCTCTTCAAAAAACATACCCGCCCCTTCCTTCCAAACCAGTGGATTTGTGTCGCCGATTCGTCCTAAAGCCTTCATAGCCTATGGTGACACGTTTGCCATCAATAGGCTCACCAGTAAAAATTCCTTTAAAAAGCAGAGGATCAGCTCATTTTCATTAAAAGCTGGTACAGACGGGTAGAAGAATTATCATCTTCAATATCCAAATTCATTTTCTGATAAACTGGAATCAAAATTCGGATATCCAAAATTGAATATAATAGTTTTAATCATAAAAATGTTCTATTCAAATTGTTTGAAACTCGATTCTTTATATCAGTATATCTGAAATGCACCTTTGCATATCAGAAAAGTTACCAGTCATAGAGAAATTTGCAATTCATATTTGTTATGTCTCAAATGAAATTTTTGATATCTGAAGCAAAATTATAGATGATTGAATTTGATTGTTGAGTTTTATTATTGTCTTTGATTATTGAATTAGTAAGACTAATTTTAGGTTTAAGATTCGGTTACGTTATTATAGATTGCAAACTTGCTTTCAAGTTTACCTCGATATGCCAGGGATTATCATCTTAGAATGGCAACTCCCTGATAGCGTGCGTGTACATTCAGATATCGTCATTTAAAATGGTAATAACCAATAAACAAATTGTGCATATCAAAGATATCTAATAAACAAATGTTTCTTGTCTCTCCAGAAAACATACCCCCCCCCCAAACAAATGTCTCTGTCTCTCCAGAAGACATACCCGCCCCTTCCTACCAAACCAGTGGATTCGTGTCGCCGATTCGGCTTTAGCCTAAAGCCTTTAGAGAGTCTATGGTGACATGTTTGCCATCAATAGGCTCACCAGTGAAAATTCCTTGCAATAGCAGAGAGTCAGCTCATTTTCATTAAAAACTGGTACAGACGGGTAGAAGGATTATTATCTTCAGATATCTTTGATTATTGAATTGGTAAGACTAATTTTAAGTTTGAAATTTTTCGGTTACGTTGTTATAGATTGCAAACTTGCTTTCAAGTTCACCTCGATATACCAGGGATTATCATCTTAGAATGGCAACTCCCTGATTGCGTATACATGCAGATATCGTCATTTAAAATGGTAATAACTAATAAACAACTTTTGCATATTAAAGATATCTTGAATTCAGAGCCGGATTAAGACATGCTGAGGCCCTATGCTTAACAAGCTTATGATCTCAAGCCCCCACCCCACCCCACCCCCCAAAAAAATGGAAAGAAGAAGCAAGTTTATATAAGAAACGGATCTAGCGATAATACGTACAGTGTAAAATCAAACATTTTACAAATATAAAATGAAATACATTGCATTTTTTCTTCACCTTTTCAATATTTGTTCACATATTTTTTAAGGATTAAAGTATGTTCTCTTTTGACGCGAGGCCCCAAGCAGCTAAGCTACAGCTTAGTTAGCTGCCGGGTGCCTAACTCCGGCACTGCTTGAATTTTATATTCCAGTTCTCCAACATTTCAGCTTAGATATTTAATTATCAAGTTCTGAACTTAAAGGCCAAATATCGTGTTAACATGCAATATAATATACAATAAAAGTCAACGTTTTTGATTGGTCATACACTAATATCGACAACCAATCAATAACCGCCGCGGTAGTGACAAACGCACTGTACACCGTACATACAATGCGTACAGTACGTACTAAATTAGAAACGGTCCACAACCGGATGTGACGTGAAAGATATGAACATCGTAACTTTACGAATTTTACGGAGACGAGATTCACTCTTCAAGATATCCAGAATTATATACAGGTATAAGCAATTTCAGAATAGTTATCACAATGACTTAATTTGATTTATACGACAATAAAAAGAGAGAAAATGTGTTGCATAAAACACTTTCCGTATTTTTAAGACTTCAATAACTCTTTTCCCCACATATTTTTGAGCTGACCTATGTTTTCCCACAACACCTCTTAAGTTATTGCATATCAACACATCTTCCCTAGGGTATGTAATGTACACATGTTTTCGTGTCATAATAAAAATGTGTTTCATAATAATACAATTTTTTAAATGTTTTTTTTTTGTGATGATTGATAGCTTTGAATAATTTTTCGACAAAAATAATTCTTTTTAGTTTGTCTTCTGCCCTTAAAACGAATAACTTACAAATTTGACACTTGAGAGGAATTCAATTTCATGCTCCTTGGGTGCAGTATAAAGAAGGGTGACGTTCATTTTCTTTCATTGTTCGACAAAGAATAACTTGTATTTTACAGTGATCTTCACTGGCATATCTGTGAAAGGAAGAAACGAGAAGGACGGGGTAGGGGTGAGGGGACGGGTCGAGGAAACAGGGTGAGGTGAGAGGACGGGGTGAGAGGACGGGGTGAGAGGACGGGTGAGGGGTCGGGGTATAGAGACGGGTGAGGGGACGGGGTGAGGGGACGGGGTGAAGGGACGGGGTGATGGAACGGGGTGATGGAACGGGGTGAGGGGACGGGGTGAGGGAACGGGGTGAGGGGACGGGGTGAGGGGACGGGGTGAGGGGACGGGGTGAGGGGACGGGTGAGGGGACAGGGTGAGGGGACGGGGTAAGGGGACGGGGTGGGGGACGGGGTGAGGGGGGACGGGTATTAGGGGTATTAGGGACATGTCGAGGACGGGGTGAGGGGACGGGGTGAGGGAACGGGGTGAGGGAACGGGGTGAGGGGACGGGGTGAGGGGACGGGGTGAGGGGACAGGGTGAGGGGACGGGGTAAGGGGGCGGGGTGAGGGGACGGGTGAGGGGGACGGGTATTAGGGACATGTCGAGGGGACGGGTTGAGGGGCACGGGGCAAGGGACACAGGCGAGGGGTACGCGGGAGGGGTACAGGGCGAGAGGGACGGGCGAAAGGGACGGGACGAGGGTACCAGGAAAGGGGACGGGGCGAAGAGGACGTGGCGAGGGGCGGGGCGAGGGGGCGGGCGAGGGGATGGGCGAGAGAAGGGGCGAGGGGACGGGCGAGGGGACGGGCGAGGGGACGGGCGAGGGGACGGGCAAGGGAGACTGGTGAAGGGGACGGGGCGGGGCGAGGCGAGGCGAGGGGACGTGGCGAAGGTGCTGGGCGAGGGACGTGGCGAGGGTGCTGGGCGAGGGGACGTGGCAAGGGGGACGTGGTAAGGGGACGTGGCGAGGGGACGTGGCGATGGGACGTGGCAAGGGGACGTGGCGATGGGACGTGGCAATGGGACGTGGCTAGGGGACGTGGCGAGGGGACGTGGCGAGAGGACGTGGTGAGGGGACGTGACGAGGGGGCTGGGCGTGGGGGATGTGGCGAGGGGACGTGGCGATGGGACGTGGTGAGGGGACGTGGCGAGGGGGGACGGAGTGAGGTGCTTCTGCGAAGCAGAGGCTTACAAAGCAAGGGCAGAGGAGCAAGCTGCCCCTTGACAGATTTCACTTTCCTGGTTGCATGCTTTCTGCCCGATTAGAAGGTGAATTTTGAAAATTATTAACATAACATTGAAAAATGTGCTAAAATTATTGAATATTTTGGTAAAATTTCTTAAAAACCGGCCAAACATTTTCCAAAACTGGCCAAAATGTTCCCGAAAAATGGCCAAAATTTTCGAAAATGAAGGAAATTTTCCAAAAATGAAGGAAATTTCCCAAAAATTGAAGCGGATTTCAAGATTAGCACTTTCTTGATGGGAACTTAATTTACCAGTGCAATTTTCCACTTTTCATCGGATTTGTTTTTGCCTTTTGCACCCCTCCCATGAGAGGTGATCCTTCCCACGCCCCTGCTGCGAAGAGGGTGCCATGAGGAACTACAGAGACAGATATCCCCGTTGAGAAGCTCATCGTTTGATTTTAGATGTTCGTCCTAGATTCAACTGCATTTAGAGGTACTAAATATACGTTGCAAGTTTACACAAGTTTTCGAAATGATGCACTGTTATTTCTTCTATAGGAAATTGTGGGGGAAGGCCAATAGTATATGAACTGTTAAAAAGGAGTGTGCTCGTAGTCATATTTTTAGGATATGTAGGAGGGGCCATCTAAGGTAAACCGGCATTTTAACAAAACAGGGTTTGTCCCCTGGGACTGCAGAAGGGGGGGCACAGCCAGTGGCATGTGAGGACGAGTACCCTGGAAATGGGAGGGTGAAAGTAGTTTTGAATAAATGATAAATTATGTATATTTGTAGGAAATTGTGATGCGGAAAATTGACAACCTACCAGAAAACTAGAAATTTCATGTTTATGTCTTTATAAGCTTCTTTTCTGCTATTCCCTCTTTTCTTGTCGGCAGGAGGGCCGTAATTCCAGGCAGAATTTCAAAAAAATACGTAAGGTTTTGAAAAAAAACTTATAGCACCCTGGACAAAATTTGGTTCTCTTCTCATAAATAAGTTTGTTGTTTTTGGTTATTTTGACATACTTTGGCTCCACACACCATAGTAACCATATCAGACAGAAGACCTACTTTACTTAATTCATGATATACTGACGGTAAAACGATTATAATTGTCAGATAGGCGTATCACTTTACGCGTTTATAGTCAGTTCCCTATAGTGAATTTATTTGTAAGGAAGAAACTTGTCAAGAGCCTTCACCGTCTGACAATTATACATAGCCTATTCTTATTTTAGTCGCTAATTGAATTCAAGACGAGTATTAATTTTCAGGATAGGGCAATGTCAATTTTCGCACCTGCATCATGGTGGGATCCAACATCGCAACAACATGAAAGGTATTATGTCAGATAACAATCCAAGAAAATGACATGGAATTCAGAACCATAAAATGTTAAACGGATAATCAAATTTGCCTTTGTCATACCGATTGTGAAAAATACAACACAAGTATTGTTTTCGTTATTGTTTAACTGCTCCATAACGACAGGATATTGAAAGCTAAAACTTCAAAGAAGACATGACGTCTGATGCAATCATCATTTTATATGATAGAGGATAAAAAATCTTAACCAAGTACCAAAAACAGCAAGTCAAAATCTGATTCCTATCTCAATTTATCCATCTTTAAAGGACACATAAAGTCTGATACAGTCATTATTTTATATCATAGAGGGTACAAATCTTAACCATCTACTAACAACAGCAAGTCAAAATCTTATTCCTATCTCAAGTTATTCATCTTTAAAGGAGACGTAAAGTCTGACACAATCTTTATTTCATATCATAGAGGATACAAATCTTAACCAGCTACCAAAAACAGCAAGTCAGAATCTGATTCCTATCTCAATTTATCCATCTTTAAAGGACACATAAAGTCTAATACAATAATTATTTCATATCATAGAGGATACAAATCCTAACCAACTACTAACAACAGCAAGTCAAAATCTTATTCCTATCTTAAATTATTCATCTTTAAAGAAGATATAAAGTCTGATACAATCATTATTTCATATGATAGAGGATACAAATCTTAACCAACTACCAAACACAGCAAGTCAAAATCTTATTCCTATCTCAAGTTATCCATCTTTAAAGGAGACAAAGTCTGATACAACCATTAATTCATATGATAGAGGATACAAGTCTTAACCAACTACCAAACACAGCAAGTCAAAATCTGATTCCTATCTCAAGTTATCCATCTTTAAAGGAGACAAAGTCTGATACAATCATTATGATAGAGTATACAAATCGTAACCATCTACTAAACACAGCAAGTCAAAGTCTTATTCCTATCTCAAGTTATTCATCTTTAAAGGAGACATAAAGTCTCATACAAGCATTATTTCATATCATAGAGGATACAAATCTTAGCCAACTACCAAAAACAGCTAGTCAAAATCTGATTCCTATCTAGAAGTTATTCATCTTTAAAGGAGACATAAAGTCTGATGCAATCATTATTTTATATGATAGAGGATACAAAACTTAACCAACTACCAAACACAGAAAGTCAAAATCTTATTCATATCTCAAGTTATTCATGTTTGAAGTTGACACATGCAGGCTGCCCTTTTGTTCATTTCTGTATTGAAATATTGTGCATGATGACATAATTTCCCCAATAAGGATTATAATGTATAATGTGATTAAAGTTTTTTATCCCAAAATGATGTGATACAAAGCTTTAACAGCATCTTTTGATAATTTCATGTGTACACAAAAAATTCCTTGACCCTTACAAAAGAAAAACAATTTTTCATCAGCTAGAAAACTTAAGGTAGATTGTACAGAAATACAAAGCATTCCAACATCCTGCTGGGTTGATGATATTATAATCTGCATGCTTTTAAATCAAAATGGCATCTCCCATGGTACTATTAAGTAGTATTAAAGTTTTTAATAATCACAAAAAAATGTGTTAGATTGCTTCGGGAGGTATAAAACTTGGTCAGAAGATTTGTTCTTTTCAATCATATTTTATGAAATAAGGATTTAGTCAGACTCTATGTCTCCTTTCAAAATAAATAATTTCCTTTATTGCGTGATTTGAATAAAGAAACTAACGATTTTTACTCACGTGTCATTTTTATATATGAGTATTTTTTGTTTTTATGTTTGTTTTTTGTTTACATGATATTCTCTCTTGCCGGAACTCGACAGGTACTCCCGTGCAGACGCTGACTACAACAACTACCGGTCTCGTGCGCCAAACGCACACAAAGTTATATGTCTATAATTTGGAATTGCAGATGGGAAATTATTCAATCCAGAAAACCAGACAACAATTCTTATCTTGGAACTGGATTCAAACCTACGACCTCATGATTGGAGGACGCAGATTTCGAAACAAGTTGTACGTGCCACTTTAGTGTTGTAAGAAGAGCCACATAGACTGATAAAAAAGCTGGAAGCACAATGTGATCAGGTCTACTTTTTTTTCCCCCGAAATGCCGAATGCATCAATTTATTTGCTAATAGTAAACAATCCGGCAGCATGCCTATTAATGGAAACATAAATATTCCTAAAAATGGGAACATTTTGCCACATGAATGCCGCTATTTTGTGATATTTCCCGTAATCCTTTGCTATCCTAGCCTTATGCAATGTTAAATATTTCAAATTTAAAATACTTCTGGGAGAAATATCTTGCTAGGGGAAACTGAAAACTCATGAAAATGCCTTTATTAATGTCATGGCTAAAACTTTTACACTCCCATTTGATATGTTCAACACGCAATTTTTGAAATATTAGAAATAATAGACAACAGAGGTAGGCTTTTAGGCGGGAAACGGCCATTTGAAAATTCAAAAAATTTAAACACAATGATTTGGGATATCTTAAGTACATAAATTAGAAATTATGACATTCTATCGCAACATATGAACAATATGGCTGCATAACTTCAATATTCTCGTGTGTTATGAATGTTCCTATTAATAGCCATGCCTCCGGACTGTTAAAGGAGACATAAAGTGAACTATTCTACAATCTCGGACAAAAGTACTTGACACTTTTTGCCTCCCCCTCATACTCCTCATCAATGTTGCAGACATATCAGTATATAATGTAAAGCTTTTTTTGCAAATCGCACACCGCCATTGAATAGGGTGGAAGGGGAAAAAGTGCCTAGTGCCAAGACTTTTGTCCCCGATTGTAACTTGATATGAGATACAGAAATATATAATAAACCAACTACCAAACGCCCACTTTTTTTAGAATTTAAAAAAAAAAAAAAAAAAAAAATCCAAAATGCTTTAACACTCTTAGGAAAACAAGTTATACAAACGGGAAGGTTCCAAATACGTGACAAGTTGGAACCTTTTTGTTTTAAGTAACTCTTAGAAATAATCCTTGAAGAACCCGAGAAGGTTTCAAATATCTGACAAGTTGGAACCTTTTTTGTTCTAAGTAACTCTTAGAATAATCCTTGGAGAACCCGAGAAGGTTCCAAATACGTGACAAGTTGGAACCTTTTTGTTTTAAGTAACTCTCAGAATAATCCTTGACGAACCCGAGAAGGTTCCGAATACGTGACAAGTTGGAACCTTTTTGTTTTAAGTAACTCTCAGAATAATCCTTGAAGAACCCGAGAATATTCCAAATACGTGACAAGCTAAAACATTTTTCCTTCAGTTCTTAGAGTGGATAAGGGTTTGAATCATTAAAATCATACACAAATAAAAATTCGTTGACTCATGCAAAGGAAAAATTGTTTCCTAGAAGGTATTTTTTGAAATAGATTATAAAGAAATACATAGATATTCTCATGTGTACTGCGTGTATGACATCATTTTTCAGAGATCGTATGAACGAAATGGCCACTACAATGTAAGTTTATATTGACAAAATTAATGTTTTTATTGATTAGAAAAACTAGGCTAGATTATTTTGTACGATGTAAAATTTCTTCAAATGACTTAAAATCATTATTTCTATCATATTAAATGAAGATAAAAGCCAGACATTATGTCTCCTTTAAAAGGTCTCTATTTAGATTTGAGCGAATTTTCTTCCTGTTTCCACCCGATACACGTTTATGACCAATGGTAAAATGGACAATTCGAGCACGATATTCAAAGCATACCGGAGGGTCTGTTCTTAAACTTCCACTCCCTCAGATGGGGTATATACTTTACATGAACATATTTAGCCCATCTGTTCACTTACCCATTTTTATTAAAGAATTGGTACTATACAAATCTTCTTCTGTCGTACCCATATTTACACTAAGCAACTTTAATCCAACAATTAACACAGTTATTTAAAATACGCATTATCTTTGGGAACTATGATAGCGTGACGTCACGCTTAGTCTTATATTAACCGTTTTTATTTGTATACAATTCCCTTAGATCTTGTAACTTCTAGAATTCCTTTTATGAATACGATTTCAACATGTTGTTTATTACCCAATTTGTTTCTTTAATTGTCCCCTATAGTCTGGAATACACATGTGTGATCGCGGGAATATTCCTATAAAATATTACTTCGATAGTTTTATCGGTCAGACTTGTCAGGCAAAAAATTCAAATAATAATAATTTCCTACTGTTTATTTCTTTTACCCAGTGACAAATTTATAATTTTTTGAGACACTGTTGCGTCAGTCTACTCTAGACAGTCCCTTAAAGGAGACGTAATGTCTGACATGATTCTTATTTCATATGATAAAATTTAAAATAACAAATCTTCTGACCAACTTTTATACCTCCCGAAGCAATCTAACACATTTGTTGTAAATATTACAAACTGTAATGTTACTACTAAATAGTACTATGGAAGCTGCCATTTTGGTTTCAAAACATGCAGATTATGATGTCGTCAGCCCAGCAGGATGTTGGAATGCTTTGTATTTCTTTATAATCTACCTCAAGTTTTCTAGCTGATGAAAAACTGTTTTTCTTTTGAGTGTGTCAAGGAAAGTTTTGTGTTCACATCATTTTGCAATAACAAAATTATGTCAATTATGTCAATGTTGGGGAAATTATGTCATCATGCACAATATTTCAATACAGAATTGAACAAAATGGCAGCCTGCATGTGTCAGCTTCAAACATGAATAACTTGAAATAGGAATAAGATTTTGACTTTCTGTGTTTGGCAGTTGGTTAAGATTTTTATCCTCTGTCATATGAAATAGTTATTGTATCCTTTGGGCTTTGTCGTAGTAATCCTCTAATGCAATGAAATTGAAAATATATCAGGAATCATAGAGTTTCAGAACGGGAAGACTTTCAATATTGATGAATTTATTGTAAAAATTTTCATTCAAAACTCTTTCCTTTATACCAGTACTTCTTCAGCAGCACAAAAAACGTTATCTATAAGCAAACCTTGGCTGGGACTGAAACCACGTGCCGTTTTAGCGTTGCGTGAATTTCAGTTATACTTGTCAGTGCAAAATAAAATTTTCCCATATAGATTTTTTTTCTGTTCTCTTAAACTTCAACATTGATTTGTCGGTTTGTATTTTCTCCTATTTTGACAAATTAAAGTAAAATTGTGGCGTTTTTTCTCCACGTGAGGAACCTACAACTGACAAATATCTGTGTCCAGCAGTCTTTGGAAAACCATGATGATTTGGAAACATATCTGGAATTATAGTTTTCTAAAATAAAAACACACGTTTCGCGCAGAAATTATACTCATTTTCACCCCAAATTTCTTTCACTAGCTGCTTTAACAGCTAATATATGTACACATGCAGCAGGCAATATCATATACAGCTACCGTAGAAGTAAAACATCCTTATCGAAAACGTTATAGTATAAGGTCTACATGATTTTCACTTTTACTTTACTCAATTGAGAAAAAAAATATTCCCATAGATGTTTCCCTTTTTGTTTTCCTTCACTTCAACATTATTTTTCAGTTTGTAATGTATGCATTTAGACTGCTGATAAGTTAATTTTTGGCGTTTTTCTCCACGTACGAAGCTTATAACCGACAGATACCGTACATGTTTGTTTGTGAGCCGTTTGTAACCCAATGTGACAGAGAATAATCAGAAATTATATTCCAAGAGAAAAAGAGCACTTCTACGGATTAATTGTAACCATTTTATCTATAAACTGTGTTATTAAAGCAGCTATATAACTGAAACTATGAAGTGGGCAATACATGATCTTAGAAGTAAAAATTCCTATCCTTCTTTGAAGGCACCGTCTCAGAAAGTTACATGATTTTAACTTCTCAAGTCAAAGTGGAAAAAAAAAATCCAAGTGTTTTTCCGTTCTCCTACTCTTTAACATTGATTGTAGTTTCTTCTATTTAGGCAGGGGAATTTGTAGTGTTTTCTCCACGCAAGAAGCTTAGTACAACCGACCAATATCTCTGTGGCAAACCAGTATCATAAATTATAAAGTTTCCTGTAGAAAAAAGATCAATCTCTACGCATGAATTGTATTGATGTTCCCCTTAACCTGTAGAACACTTTGTTAGTGAGGTAACAATGTGTGTACAGCTATAATACCGTAGAAACTTTATAAAGTGGACAGTATCTTAGAACGCTGATCTTCAGAAGTAAATTTTTCATGACATTGAAGAGTTTTCTCACAGGAAGAACAACATTTCCATCGTTTTGGATTTCTGTTCTACAATTCAACATTGATTTGTCGGTTTGTAATTTCTTCTATTCAGACAAGTGATTTTTTTTTCTTTAAGTAAAAAGCTTACCACCGACAAACACCTGTTTCGTATAGTCGCTCGTAAGCCAGTATAATACGGAAATACATCAGAAACTAGATTTCCAAATAAAAACATTTCTATGCATTAATTATATTCATGTATTCTCAAAACTATGTTGTTAATGTATATATATATATATATATATATATATATATATATATATATATATATATATATATATATATATATATATATATATATACATATATATATATCTATATATATATATATATATATATATATATATATATATGTATATATATATATATGTATATATATATATATATATATATATATATATATATATATATATATACATATATGTATATATATATATATATATATATATATATATATATATATATATATATATATATATATATATATATATATATATATATATATATATATATATATATATATATATATATATATATATATATATGTATATATATATATATATATATATATATATATATATATATATATATATATATATATATATATATATATATATATATATATATATATATATATATATATATATATATATATATATATATATATATATATATATATATATATATATATATATATATATATATATATATTATATCTGAATATTTCTATGAAGTGGGCAATATCTACATGATCTTAGTAAGCAAAAAACTATTCTTCTCCGAAGGCACCGTTTTAGAGAGTTACACGACTTTCAATTTCTCATAGCAAGAAAAATATTCCAATCGATTTGTTTTTCTGTTCCCCTAAACTTCAACTTTAAAAATGGTATATAATTTTTTTTATTTAAACAAGTGAATTTGTGGCGTTTTCTCCACGGGAAAAAAAAAAACTTACAGCCGATAAGTAGACAGTATCTGTGTGGCAGCTGATTGCAAACGAATAAAATTTTAAAATATGTAAGAAATTATGCAGTTTCTCATAACAGCTAATTATCTGAAAACTCTATGAAGGGGACAAAACATTATAATTAAGCAATTACTTCGTCTTCGAAGGTACCGTCTTAAATTAATAGATAGTTGCAGGACTTTCAACTTCTCACAACGAGAAGAATCTTCTCATAGATTTGTTTAATTAAACAGTCCGGTTTGTACCCTCGATCGGGAGAACAGTTTTGTTCTCCGATCAGGGATCCTTTACAGAAGTATCCCACAATGCATCTATCCAAATTCAAAGTTTATATCGGAATAACATAAAAATCAGACACATTTCGAGCGCGGGGAACTCGACCACTGCGAAGGGTTCAAATTTATCTTCACGATATGAAATAATGGTCTATGAATTATCTTTTCAAAGTGAGCTTTTAAAATTCACCGTGGTTTTCTGAAATCATGAGAAATAACTTGGAGATTTGTGATTTGTTTTAGCAACAACTGCGTGATAGTAACGAAGTTGTTTTACTTTCGCGAAATTGAACATTAACAAACCTTCAATGAAACGACTGATAGGCGTCTATGACTGAAACTTTACAATGAAAATGGCGGCTTCCATATATCACTGTAAGATCAATGCGTATGCTTGAGTCTCCCGATCGAGGGACTTATTGAGTCCTCCGATCGGCGGTAGGAACCGAACTGCTAAAGGTCAAAGTTAGTTTTCTCAATCAAACAAAACATATTTCGACGCCTTAAAGTTATAGTCATGTTGACCTCAAAACTCATCCTGTTATTAATGTATAGCATTATGTCTGGAAATCTCTAAGAAGTATACAGCTATATGGAAATATAAGATTTTAGAAGCAAAAAATTCATCCTTCTCCAAATGCTCCGTTTGAGAGAATTAGAGGCCTTTCAACTTCTCATAACGAGAAAAACATTATTCTCATAGATTTGATAGAATTATTTTTCGGTTCAGCTAAGGATCAACATTGGTTTGGCGGTTTGTAATTTCTTCTATTTTGACAAATCAAAGTGAATTTGTGTCGTAAGTTACAAACATCGGATAAATATCCGTGTCTTTCGTCAAAGCTGTGTCTGTGACATGTGTCATCTGTCGTCGCCAACAGGCTTTTGAGAAGCAAATCCGAACCTTAACATAAGACGGAAAAATAGGGTGGATTACGGTGAAATGTTTGAAATTGATATTTCGAGGGTCAGTTCATAGGTCTTTTGGACTTCAAACTTCATAAAGGATATTATTTCAAAATGTAATGAGTTTTAAATTAACTTTAGAGAAAAGAATGTCAGACTCACGGAGGAGGAAAGGAGCTTTATATTTACCTAGGAATTTTTGGAAACTCGGAGTAAACATCTTCATAATATGATGTTTTTTTCTCGTGCGAAAGGATGACTTCTCGAGAAATCAATAGCGTGGGAATACAGTTAACTTGTCGGTTGATGTGTAAACATAGCAGAATTATAATAATCATCTTTAAATTTGTATTGCCAAAATAAGGGCGATTTGGAAGAAGCCGCTTAATATCGTTTTCACTCTCTAAAAATATTCACACAATTAGTATAAATATGAGATGGAGATAAATACATAATACAATTCAACGTTTCTGATTGGTCGAAATATTAGCACTTATACTGACAATCCAAACAATAGTCGCCACGGAAGTGACGGCACAAGTATGTATCTGAATTACTGGTTACGTGTTAAGCATTTTTCTTTAAACAATAATCCTTCTTTAAAACTCTTGCACATATTGGCCAAGTGACCATGTTCACCGCTGACAAAAAAATCGTTTAATCTATGAAGCAAAATCGGCAGATGTTGTCCGAAATCAATTTAAATTGTCAGATGACAGTTTCCCAAATGTTTGATTGGAGCAAAGCAAGAAAGACAAATACCCTAGGTACAATGACCCGAAATGACCGCTCCGTACTTCAAATTCTGAAGATCTATATAATAATCAAGTCTGATAAGCGAAACCAACCACGCTTTCCTGATATGCCTGGCATTACTCGTCTAAGCTATAGCCTAGCCTCCACTATTTATTCAGCGTTTCCCTGGATTTACTTACAACAAATTAGGTTTAAAGTTAAATTCCGTAATTTTATTGTAAATTCTACTAACGTGTTCATCTTCACAAATCTACTATCTATACTATAATAGTAAAATTAACAATATCTGTCTTTATTTAGGCTATATAACAACTGGTCACAGGTTGTTTGCACAATGGAGTGTTCACTTGTCAAGTGCGGCGTGAGTTTGATGTATTTTGTTTTCCCCAAAGACTTGTTTGGCGATCAAACTAATTCAAACTGATAAATGAAAAGTACTTTAAAAGGAATTTTTCCGTGTACAAACATGTAGATTTTAATTAATAATAACCTCATGTTTATCGCTTATCCATGAAGTTGTTATTCAGATTTAACTATTAAAAGCTCAGAGCGCCTGATTGTGTATGTCAAAGTGTAACTCATCCCTTACATTCCCCCTAATGTATTTGGGTATCTTGTGTGTTGAAGGAGTACTAGACCGAAAAGTAAGGGCGATAGGTTTTGCCAATTTCACAGATATCACAACAGATCGATAAAGTTCATGCCTTCATAGCCCACAGATGACGTGAGGGCAAAGGTCACTTGAATACTCATATCAACCAGAAAATTGCTATACCGTTACGTACTAGATTAACATTGAATTTTTTGGAGGACCCCCCTAAACTTACATATATAATTGTACGTACACAGCAACCTATATGTTTTACCCAATGCTGATAATGAAAACAAAATCCAATTTCAGTCGTTCCAATATAAATGATGTGTAAAAAGGAATTATTATTTTTTAAGTCTTACAACTTGTGATGGAGGTGATGTTATGACATCACGCTAGTAAATTAGACTTACTACACCAGTCATTTTTAAATACACCAGTAAAACCTTTTAATCTAATAAACGGAACACGCACTATGGCCGTAGTTATTCGCCATTAAATTGTTCACACTTTTCTTTTGACACGTTTGACCTTAGGATTACTCCTTTCATCTCAGGGTGTGCATTTTTTACTTAACCTTTTTTTGAATTTATTTTAGAACTTTTTATTAAATTACTATATTGAAAATTAATTTCGATATGCATAATGTTCTCTAATCGTGATTTGTGAAACGTCACTTAGAATGATGCCTAAACCATCGATTACCAAAGTATGCACATAAAGATGAAAATATGAAATTGATTGAATTGTACTGGACTCCATTTTGCAGTCTTCACACAGCTCAGTCACATCATACATGCAACAAACATACTACATGCTAACCTAACTGTTCCAGTTCAGCGAATTTTACTACTTGCAATTTTCTAATCGCTTCTGAATTTTCCTTAAGTTTTATAGTTTCACAAGGTATACGACTGTACGAAGAGTAACTTTAACGTTAACGCTAGCTGATTGTGCGTTATACTCAGACAAAGCCTACATACCTGATAAAAGTGCTCACTGCAAATCCTAGTGTGAACCGTAGCTTGAAGCCGTCGCGTCGTACAGCAGAAACCCACTTCGAACGTTGATCAGGATCAGATGGAAATCGAGAAAATCTATTTTTATTCGCCCGCACACATCTATTAGTGCAACCAACAGCACAGCAAAATTCCGGCATAATTATCTTACAAAAATAATCTTATCCAACAACATACAAACGTATGTAGGTTTGATTAAGAGTACAACAGACAAAAGTGTTCCTGTCCGACAAAATGGCGATGTAAACAAAGTCATATGACCTCGTGACGTCAGCTGACACACCCTTATTATCATATCTTCCTTAAATCAAGTGTAGTAGCTTTATCAACAAATGATTGGAACCTTTTAATTTAGTCAAAACTTCAAATTTGTTGTTTATTTTGTCTCGAGCTCACATTAGTTTAAACACCATAAAAAAAACGATTTCTCTATGTTTTGTATTGTTCGCACAGAAGAAAGGGTTTCTGTTACTGGGAAAATAATCACCACCTCTCCGAATGGCGACAATGCTTTTAGCCTATTAGCACAAGACACAGTAAAACAATTAAACACCCCACAGTTTAACATATATCTTCTCAGATATACAACTAACAAACTTTAAATGAAAAACAAGAATGATACAAAGTCTTCACATAAAATTAACGATTTTTGACCCAAGATCTGTAACTCACTCACTCACTCTCTCTCTCTCTTTCTCTCTCTCTCCCTCCCTCCCTCCCCCTCCCTCCCCTCCCTTCCTCCTCCTCCCTCCCTCCCTCCTCCCTCCCCTCCCTCTCCTCCCACCTCCCCCTCCCCCCCCTCCCTCCCCCTCCTCCCTCCTCCCTCCCCTCCCCTCCCTCTCTCCCCACCCTCCTTCCCTCCATTCCTCCCTCTCTCCCTCCCCTGCCTCCCTGCCTCCCTGCCTGCCTGCCTCCCTCCCTCCCTTCCTCCCTCCCTTTCATCCTCCCTCCCTCCCTCCCTCCTTCCCTCCACTCCTCCCTCTCTCCCTCCCTCCTTCCCTCCATTCCTCCCTCTCTCCCTCCCTGCCTCCCTGCCTCCCTGCCTCCCTCCCCTCCCTCCCTTCCCCTCCCTCCCTCCCTTTCAACCTCCCCCTCCTCCCTCCTCCTTCCATCCACTCCTCCCTCTCCTCTCCCTCCTTGCCTCCCTCCCTCCTCCTCCCTCCCTCCTCCCCTCCCTCCCCCTCCCTCCCTCCCTCCCTCCCCTCCCTCCCTCCCCCTCCCTCCCTCCCTCCCTCCCTCCCCCCCCCTCCCTCCCTCCCCCTCCCTCCCTCCTCTTTTTCCCTCCTCCCCTCCCCCCTCCCCTCCCTCCCCCCTCCCTCCCTCCTCCCTACTTTTCTCTCTCCCTCCTTCCCTCCCTCCCTCCCTCCTTCCCTCGCTCCCTCCTTCCCTCCCTCCCCTCCTTTCCTCCTTCCTTCCCTACCTTCCTTCCCTCCCTCCCCTCCTTCCCTCATTCCCCCCTCCCTCCCTCCTTCCCCACTCCTTCCTTCCCTCCCTTCTTCCCTCCCTCCTTCCTTCCCCCCGCCTTCCCTCCCTTCTGTCTCCCTCTCTCTCGCTCCCTCTCTTTCTGTCTCTGCCTGTCTGTCTGTCTGTCTGTCTGTCTGTCTGTCTTTCTGTTTGTCTCTCTCTCTCTTTTTTTTTTGCATTTTCAAAATCTATACTTATTAATCTACAATATAGGCTAATTAAAAACCGAATATCCAAGCACTTGTAAATGGAAATCCGGAGGTTACATAATTTACATAGGTTTTCCCCCTTTCGGGGAAAATATTTTTTCTCCCGAAGAGGGGAGTCTCTCCGACTGTACAAGTCTGAGACGCGGTCGAGATCTTCGGTCCCTGTTTTACATACAATCTTAACTTTAATGGGTGGTTGGTTTTGGTAAAAATAAAATAAAAAAATCATCCATTGCAGATTGAACCGTTTGCACGTTCCAAGGTCATAAAAAGAAAGATTTGATGGATGGATCGCCCGCTGCTAGATATTTATTCTTCGACTGACTTCACAACTTCAATTATATCGGACCAGTGGCCCGTGGAGATGCATTCCTGCAAGTATCTTCATACAGTAACTATTCTCGAACGTTTGGAATGGCACCTCTAAATACAATTATAACAAATAGAATATTTTGCGCTTTGTAAATTTTTTAACACCGAAAGTGGTGATAACAGTTTATTGACAGTCCGTTAGCATGCCTATTAATGGGAATCTAAATATTTCTAAAAATGGGAACATTTTGCTACAATGGAAGCCGCCATTTTGTTATATTTCCCATGATCCTTTGCTATCCTAACGGTAAAGCCTTATGCAATGTTACATATTTCAAATTTGAAATGCGTCTGGGAAAAATATCTTTGCCAGGGGAAACTTAAAACTCATGAAAATACCGTTATTGTCATAGCTTAAAGTTTTCCACTCCCATTTAATATTTTCACCACGCCGTTTTCAAAATATTAGAAAAAATAGACAATAGAGTTAGGATTTTAGGCGGGAAACGGCCATTTCGAAAATTGAAATGTTTTTCAACACAATGATTTTTAATATTTCAAGTACATAAATTAGAAATTATGACATTTTATCGCAACATCTGAACAATATGGCTGCATGACTTCAATATTCTCGTGTGTTATAATGTTCCTATTAATAGGCAAGCTTCTGGACTGTTTGACCCACAAATTTGTTATGCCTGAAGTTTACTTTTACAACTTTTGCTTACAATTTCACCTATAAAGCTATAGTATAACCCATCCAAAGATTGCCTTGTCTTCTTGTATAAAGATTATTCATTTCGAAGAAGAACAGACTTAAAAGTTTGTGACAAGCTCAAATTGGCTTATTTCTAAGTATTGACCGTTTATGTGTCAAAACTTTTTGAATACAAAAGTTTTGTTGTTGAAAGTTGAGACAATCCTTAAATTAAGTTCTTAAAAACATGCAAACATTCCTTTTAAAAACACCTGGATTGCTTTAAAAACATGGAAATGTTCATTTAAAAACATGAAAAAAGAAAATTACCATGATTTTAATTCTTGAATTTAAAGGATTGGAAGCCTTACAAACCCATACTGTAAGATCTAAAATCCTCTCAATCTGTCAATCAAGCATATTTTGTATGCTTAAAATAATCTTTCAATTTTTTCCGTGTATATTTCGAATAATCCAGAGAGACAGAATTTTTTTGGAAAACCCTAAGCGAAATGAAATGTAACAAAATAAGTGAATACGTAGATCTTTCTAACACTTAAACAACGTCAGGCTGTGAGGTTAATGACGTTTGCGTTATTTCATAGCAAAGTTCAAGGTTGAAAAAAGACAGAGGCGCCGAAACAATGCAACACTTTGCATTGTTTGCAACAAAGTTGAACAATAATGAAACCCTCACTAGACACTAGAACTGAACTTGTAACTGTTGTACTGTTGTGTAATCCAATTATAATATTGATATATTACTCTGTTCTTCATAAAAACAATTGAGTTACTTGCTTGATGAAAATAGCAACACCAACACGTTTCTTTATCTTCATAGCAGAGGACCAACTCGATCGGATTCGGTCCTTCTCTCCCAATGT